>RWGZ01000993.1:338523-371023 GCA_009725065.1 Utricularia reniformis | reverse complement strand
CATCCTAACTTTTCTAATTCACACTTTGACCCCTCCTTCCTTTACTTTTGACCCCTCTTTTATCTTTTTCTTTACTTTTCTATTCTTCGTTCCCTTTTAAGTTCTTTCGTTCCCGTATCTCTCATTATTTCTCGTCTAGACTTTACCGTTACATTCCCTCTATTTGTTTCGACATACATTTTTCTCGGCTATTACATCCTTCCCCACTCATTTTGAGTTTCGTCCCGAAACTCGTGCGTACCAATCTTCCATTAACTCCGGTGTTCTCTATCTAATTTCCCGTTCCGTTTCCCATGTAGCTTCCCTTTCTCCTTGATTGGACCATTGTACCTTCACCATGGGGATTTGTTTGTTTCTGAGCCTTCTTTCCTCTCATGCCTAAGATCTTTACTGGGACTTCCTCGTACGTTAGTTCCGGGGTTATCTCTATGGGTTCCCCCACACATTCTTGGATCCCTTCAGTCACCCTCCTCCTCAGTTGGGATACATGGAACACGTTCTGTATCCCCCCCATTTCCTCCGGAAGCTTCAGCTGATACGCTAGGTTTCCGATCCTTCGTACCACCTCATATGGTCCGATATACCGGGGGCTCAGCTTCCCTGTCCTTGTGGTCCTTAGCACCCCCTTCATAGGTGATACATTTTGGTATGCGTGATCTCCAACTTTTAACTCTAAGGGTCTCCTTTTTGTGTCTGCCCAACTTTTGTATCGGTCCTGTGCCGCCTTAATGTTCTTTCGTACCACGACTACCTTTTCAATGGTGACTTCCACTAATTTTGTCCCCGTGGTCGTTCTCTCTCCCACCTCATCCCAACATAGCGGTGTACGACACTTCCTCCTGTACAATGCCTCATATGGCGCCATACCAATGCTGCTATGAAAGCTGTTATTGTACGCAAATTCCACTAGCGGTATGAAATCCTCCCAACCTCCCTTAAACTCCAGTACACATGCCCGTAACATATCCTCCATAATTTGGTTGGTTCTCTAGGTCTGACCATCCGTCTGTGGATGATAGGCTGTGCTCATGCATAACTGAGTTCCAAGCGATTTCTGTAAGCTTTGCCAAAATCTAGACGTGAAGCTCGGATCCCTGTCTGACACGATATTTACTGGAACTCCATGTAATTTGACTATGTTATCCACATATATTCTGGCTAGCCTGTCCACTCCGTACGTTGTCTTGACTGCTAAAAAGTGAGCCGCCTTCGTAAGACGGTCCACCACCACCCATATCGCGTCGTTCTTTCGTGGGCTCTTGGGTAGTCCTACCACAAAGTCCATGCCGATGCTATCCCATTTCCATTTTGGAATTTCTAAGGGTTGTAGTTCGCCCTCCGGGCGTTGGTGTTCGGCCTTAATTCATTGGCAGTTTTCGCATTTCGCCACAAAGTTGGCAATCTCGTTTTTCATTCCATTTCACCACCAGTGCGTCTTTAGGTCTCGATACATCTTAGTACTTCCTGGGTGAACTGAGAATGCTGAACTGTGTGCTTCCGTCATAATCTTCTTTCTTAACTCTGGTCTGTTCGGTACCCATATACGTTCATTCATTCGGATTAGCCCATCGCTTCCTTTGATTATTTCTAATTTATCGGTCCTGTTTCCCCCTTTTCGCGTTACGGGTTTCTCAGGGTCTGATATCTGTGCTTCTAGTACCTCCTCCAGTATCCTGGCTTCGCGGTAATCGTCACTATTCACGAGAACTCGTACCAGTTCGCGCGGTAACCCTCACCTGGTTACTATTCGCGAGAACTCGCATCTGCAGTTACTATTCGCGAGTGCCTGATCGTACAGTGTTCTCTGCACTGTTTGTACAGTGCCGGCTGCGCTGCTAGTACAGTATTTTCTGCAAGTTATCAACCACAACTCGCGGCTGTCAGCTTTCCGAGCCCGACTGAGTGTTTTTTATCATTTCACGAGCCGTTTTCGCCCGTATTATCATTATCATCTCATTGTAATTGTATTCTCCGAATATTATAGTGGAAACCAAGGTAGAGCTTTGCTCTCCCGAGGACGTAAGCCCACACATTGTGGGCCCAACCTCGTATATCGCTCGTGTCCCACAAACAATCTAATTTCGAGTAAATTATAAATTGACTGATCTAAAAATAAATACCCAAAATATTTTTAGACTAGATCAGTTTGGCGCCGTACATGGGGACTCGAGATTTTTATCCCATTGAGAGCTTTATTGCTGAGTTCGGATTTCTATTATCATGACTACTCGGAATTCTAATGAAGATACATTCGATGAAGAATTTGAGGCGGATCCTATTACTCAAATTAATGATGATTTTGTTGTGTTACCGGGGGCTCGGTCGTCAGTTCTGGAGGAGCCCCCTGCTCAGAATGTGACTATTCGGCCCTCCCGGAGCGGGTTTTCATCCGGGGGGAGCCAAGTTTTTATCCTCGATCACGCGAATGTCTGTCCAAATGTTATGAATTCGCACGAGTTGGCCGAGTTGCAGTCCGTAACACCGTCCACATGCCGCCACCTGCACGCTCTAGATCTGCTGATCAGACAGAAACCGATGAGGATTTGGAAGAGCGAAGCCGTACTTTAGTCGCCCAATTAGAGCAAGTTGAGGCTCAAAGGAGAGCCCGAAGGAACAATGCCACCCCGGAACCTGTTAATAATGTGTCCTCGGAGGATGATATTGATCGTGTTCCGGAACCGCGAACAAATATCGCAGCAACCGAAGAGCAAAGCAACACTTTACAAAAGATCGGAGAATTGATAGAATAAAAATTTAAGGAGATGAGCGGGAAGTTGGAGCAAAGCGAGGCTAGGATGAACCAGTTGGAGGCCAATCTGACTCTTGGCCAGGAAAGGAGACGAGTGTACGGGGAGCATACCCGGGATACTCATCAGACCTCAGCTTACGAGGGAGACTATTTCGAGAATGAGAGGGCTAATGAGACCATCGGTAATCGAGGAAAGGCATCACCATCTTTAGAAGTTTTGCAAAGTCCATGGAATACTTCGAATGCCCTTTCTCCTTTTTCCATGTGATCTAGTCAAAAAATATTTTGGATATTTATTTTTAGATCAGTCAATTTATGATTAATTCGTAAATTATATTGTTGTGGGGACACGAGAAATATACGAGGTTGGGCCCACAATGTGTGGGCTTACGTCCTCGGGAGAGCGAAGCTCTACCTTGGTTTTCACTATAATAATCAAGTGGTACAAATACAACGAAGTGATAATGATAATACGGGTGAAAACGGATCGAAAAATGGTTAAAACTGCAGCTGCGTCGCACTGGACGCGAGTGAACAGTGCAGGCAGGTGGACTGGGCGCGAGACGGGTACTGTTCGCGACGAGTGGAGGACTCGTCGCGGCTGGGCTGTTTAGTGTGACTGGACGCGAGTCAGTGTGACTCGTCGCGGCTAGGTACAATGAGCCACTGGACTCGTTGCGGCTAGGGCTGTTTGGTCGCGACTGAGGAGTTTGGTCGCGACTGGAGAACTGGTTTTGCCTTGGGAAGCGTGATAAAAAACCAAATCCTTTCTCGAAGCCTTGTGACTCCTATTTATAGAGGAGTTTAGCCCATAACTCAACCTCTTGGGCCCATAAGCCTAGTCCACCTCACTTAACCCAAAAATTATTAAATATACCTAATTATGATATAATAAATAGCATGTTGATCTCGAAGCCTCGGGAACCAATCCGGACAAGGTATTAATCGTAAATGCGATCAGAAAATTTCCGAGAACCTCGTATATTGATCGTTTGCTTTTAGATAGCGAATTCGCAGCTGGACAACATTGTGTGTTTTGTAGATAAGATAATGGCTCCCGCTCAGGATCAAAATAAGAAGGGGGACCGGCTGAATTTCCTCCGCGATCTTCTTGCGGAGGATGATGAGCTTCTTTTTGAGGCGCCACCGGGGACTCGGAACCGCACTGCCGTGGCCGAGTTGGCGTCAAGTTTGCGAGAGACGGCGTCTCCAACTGGAGAGATAGGACGGGACGCTCCTCCACCACCACAACCTGCTGCGGCCGATCTCGGGCCGATAGAAGAGGATCCGGTTGCAACAATTATTGAGAGCCCCCAAGACCTAATCCCGTTGTCTCGGCGATTAGGATATACGGTTGAAGAGCCCACCCCCGATGACGGCATGTACGACTTCGCCGAAAACTTAGTGGACATCATCGGGGACGATGAAGAGGGCGAGATAAGTGGGGAGCAGCTGACGGAACCGGTGGTGGAGGAAACACGCCGAGAGGTCTACTCAGAGGGAGTGACCAGCCGAGCATCTCGCTCGGATAAGGGAAAAGGACCGGCGGAGGAGCCCGCCGTCTTCGAGATTGCGGAACCCAACAGAAAGAGTGGGTTAACCGCCAGTTTTATCGACGCCTTCCGTATCCACGACATCAAGAGGTTAACGGTTAAGGAGTGGCTCGATATGGGGCGCCGGGCCGGCTTTGTTTTAATAAAGGACGGGCTCACCTTCCGAATTCCGAGTGCGACAATGTGTCGAGCCGGGCGGCACCCGGAGTTACCGCCTCGTGGTCGGGATGATCACACAGTGTTTGCCGATGTCGGTCGGTTAATGAGTCAGACCGCGACGATGCGCCGCGCCATTGGGGAGGTTCGTTACAACGACGATTTCTTCGCAACTTTATTCTTTTCAATATACTAACCTTTCTTGTTTTTATTTCAGATGGAGCNTGGAGGACTCGTCGCGGCTGGGCTGTTTAGTGTGACTGGACGCGAGTCAGTGTGACTCGTCGCGGCTAGGTTCAACGAGCCACTGGACTCGTCGCGGCTAGGGCTGTTTGGTCGCGAGTCACGGTGACTCGTCGCGGCTAAGGAGTTTGGTCGCGGCTGGAGAGCTGCTTTTGCCTTGGAAGGAGTGATAAAAGTCCGAACCCTTTACCGAAGCCTTGTGACTCCTATTTATAGAGGAATTAAGCTCAAAACTCACCCTCTTGGGCCCATAAGCATAGTCCACCTCACTTAACCCCAAATTGATTAAATATCATTAATTATGACATAATAAATGCCATGTAGATCTCGAAGCCTCGGGAACCAACTCGGACAAGATGTTAGTCGGAAATACGATCAGAAAATTCCCGAGAACCTCGTATATCGAACCTTCGCTTTTAGATAGTGAATTCGCAGCCAGGCAACCTTATTGCACCTGTCCGGTGCGCTCCCGGTGACAAATGACGAAAATACCCCTGGCTTCGTCCGGAGCCAAAATGGCCCGAAACACTTCAAAATGCTTACAGAGGCTTTACATGTCGCTCGGCAAGCCAGAATTACGAGAATACCACTTGAGAATGCCATCCGATAAAAATATGAGAATACCGAAAATATCGAGAATAGCGAAAATACCAATAACCACGTTAGACGAGCTTCCGGGTGAGAATAAATTCAAGAGAATACACCCGGGTAATATCAATAGTCCCCTGGTTTTCAGATTCAGATTCTGAGTCGTAAACCATATATCAATAGCTCGTCCCGAAAGTCAATTATCGTTCTGGGGTCCCGCCGATGAAATCCTTAGCACGGTTGAAAACCTCTCGTTGATACGATCGTTTTGACACTAAGTACGTCAGTCTGAGTCGGTGAAAATATCGGGATTTTCCGGCCCGGGATTTTTCCCCTATAAATACACTGCTCGCTCCTCACAATTCATCCTCTCTCGCGCGTTTACTGCACTCTCGCGACGAATCAGCCTTATCGCGACGAATCACGCTTGTTACTTCTCTCGCGACGAATCACGCTTGTTACTTCTATCGCGACGAATCACTTTACCTTACCTCTCGCGACGAATCACAGTAAGTCGCGACGAACTTAATCAAAACCAGAACACTGTACTTATCGCGACGAGTACTCGCGAGAACTGTACCACTCGCGACGAAACATCCACTTGTCGCGACTCCGACTTAAAAATTTGTAAAATTAATTTCAAAAATAAATTTGAACTTAAATTTACCAATGTCTTCCGATCGTACCGAATCCTCGGGATCTGCTTCCTCATCTTCAAGTCATTCGGACTCCTCATCCAATCCGGGGAGTTTCGATTCGTTTTCCGCCCCTTTTCCTCCTTGCCTTTCCACCGTAAATTCCCATTTTTTCGAGAGGGTGACTCATCTTGAAAACACCCTCGGTCCTCAAAATTCCGCGGTTAAAGTTCTTAAATCCTTTAACCAACCTCATATCATGCATTCTCGGAAGTGGAGATCGATTCTTGAAGAATACTATTTCCCTTCCGACTGTGTGCTATACCAACCCGATCCTAGTGATCGTCTTTTGATGCCTCCGATTGCCACCCATACCGTTTCTCTCGAACATTTAGAATGTGGCCTTCGCTTTCCTCTTCATTCATTCCTTGTAGAATTGCTCTCGCACCTACAAATTCATTTATTTCAATTAACTCCGAATTCCATTTCTCTCGTCATCGCCTTCATAATTTTTATGGAGGTGAATTGTATCCCCCCAACCATAGATCTTTTCTTCCGCATTTTCTATATCGGTGCGGCCGCCAATTTTGGTGCCCAGGGTTGTATATATTTCCGCCCGCGGCACAAAACGAGCCCACTTCCTTTTTCCGCACCCCACTCCAATCATGACTGGAAGAAACATTTTTTCTTCGTCAGCGGGGTGGGGGAGACGAGGTTGTCTCCCTTGAGCCTTCCTTGGCGGTTCCCCGTTGAAGGGGAACCATTTTTTCCTGAGGCCTACGGCCCAAAATTCCGGGCGTCCCTTCCGAGAACCCTGAGGAAGGCGTTCCTGGACTGTTCTAGGTCTGACGGCGCCGACTGGACCGTGAAGACCCTAATTTACGCTCCGATCTTGGTTGCCTTCAACCTCCTTCCGGTCCCCCCCCACTTTAGTAGAGAACTGCTAGGTACCTCGTCCGTGTATTCACCCGTGTATTAATAATTCTTTTTTTTTTAATAGGGTCCACGCTTAGGAACCTAGTTTAATTTATTCTAAGCTCAAACTTACGTTTCTCACTTAACTTGTGTGTTTTGCAGATAAGATAATGGCTCTCGCTCAGGATCAAAATAAGAAGGGGGACCGGCTGAATTTCCTCCGCGATCTTCTTGCGGAGGATGATGAGCTTCTTTTTGAGGCGCCACCGGGGACTCGGAACCGCACTGCCGCGGCCGAGTTGGCGTCAAGTTTGCGAGAGACGGCGTCTCCAACTGGAGAGATAGGACGGGACGCTCCTCCACCACCACAACCTGCTGCGGCCGATCTCGGGCCGATAGAAGAGGATCCGGTTGCAACAATTATTGAGAGCCCCCAAGACCTAATCCCGTTGTCTCGGCGATTAGGATATACGGTTGAAGAGCCCACCCCCGATGACGGCATGTACGACTTCGCCGAAAACTTAGTGGACATCATCGGGGACGATGAAGAGGGCGAGATAAGTGGGGAGCAGCTGACGGAACCGGTGGTGGAGGAAACACGCCGAGAGGTCTACTCAGAGGGAGTGACCAGCCGAGCATCTCGCTCGGATAAGGGAAAAGGACCGGCGGAAGAGCCCGCCGTCTTCGAGATTGCGGAACCCAACAGAAAGAGTGGGTTAACCGCCAACTTTATCGATGCCTTCCGTATACACGACATCCGGAGGTTAACGGTCAAGGAATGGCTCGATATGGGACGCCGGGCCGGCTTCGTATTGATAAAGGACGGGCTCACCTTCCGAATCCCGAGGTGCGACAATGTGTCGAGCCGGGCGGCCCTGGCATATTTGGAGCGGCACCAGGAGTTACCGCCTCGTGGTCGGGATGACCACACAGTGTTTACCGACGTCGGTCGGTTAATGAGTCAGACCGCGACGATGCGTCGCGCCATTGGGGAGGTTCGTTACAACGACGATTTCTTCGCATCTTTATTCTTTTCAATATACTAACCTTTCTTGTTTTTATTTCAGATGGAGCGTACCATAATCGAGTTGGGTACCGCAGCTGCAGTAGGGGAATACTGTATGCTTAGGCATTCGGAGCTCGACTCGCCGGACGTGATCGGTGAGCAAACCAGGAAAGCGGCGGAGAAGCTGATGCAGAATCAGCGAGACAAGCATGCTCAGGAGATGGCAGCACTCCGCGAGGAGCATAGTAAGGCGATCGAGTCTCTACTCCGAGCTCATCGCAGCGAGCTGACGGAAAACTCCGCCTTCCATATCGGGCAAAGGCACGCCCTCGAGCAATCAATAGAAACCCTCAAGGTGAACGAGAAGTACGCACAGGACAAGCTGAAGGAGATCCGAGAGCAAACTGAAGAGAAATTGAAGAAGGCCAAAGAAGAGAATGTGGCCGACAAAAAGGCTCTCGGAAAAGCTGTGCAGGAGGTCAAAGAGCTCTCGTCAAAGAATGAAGGCCTCCAATCTATCACTGATCGACTCCGGGCACGAATCACGAAGCTGCCGTCCCAGATTAACGATTGCTTCCGGAAGCTAATATGGGAGTACACAGTCCACTCTCCTACTTTCCGGAATCTGGGGGCGGTAGCTCATGCCAAGTCGAATGTCCTGTACTTCTTACGGGGGAGTGTCCAGACGCAGAGAATCCTGGGCATATCGTTGACCGCCGAGGAGAAAAAGAAGCTCGATCCCAAACTCAACGGGACATTCGAGCCTATATCCGGTGAGGGCACGTTGGATTGCTCACAGGATCCGTTCGGGGTGCTACATTTTAATTTTAATATCCGGTTATTCCACTTCATGGAATAACCTTTCGAGAATATAAGAATATGCGTGAATCTCTGATATGGAATCTGTAATTCCGAATATTCCTCAATAATAAATAACCTTCCGAGATAATAAGAATATGCTTGAATCTCCGATTATGGATGCGCAACGACAACGCATATAATAATAATAAGGGTTGTAAGAGAGTCCCCAGTGTAGTGGGGTTTGCATAAGTCTGCGATAACTCTAAGGCGAAAGCCTCTTTAAAACGAGTAGATACTCAAGATAAGCACTGTTCTGCATTCACCAATATATCTCTGTCACCGGTATATACTTACACCCGGGGTAATCACACTCTCGCCAACGATATATACTTGCACCCGGGGCCATCAAATTCTCGCCGCCGGTATATACTTGCACCCGGGGCCATCATCAGATCGACCCGTTCATAAAACGGCGCCATCATGTTCTCGACCCGTTCATAAACGGAATCGTCACATTCTTGCCACCGGTATACACTTACACCCGGGGCTATCGCACAATTGACCCGTTCATAAAACGGTGTCATTTGGCCCGTTCATAAAACGGTGCCATTGCACTTTCGACCCGTTCATAAAACGGTGCCACCGCACTTTTGACCCGTTCATAAAACGGTGCCGTGCGGAAGAGGACCAGCCTCCGGCGAGGGCGCGACCCTCGTCGGCGTGTCATGGGGGAGTCGGGTATATACTTGCACCCCGATTTGCCACGGAAATATACATCACAACAACAGGCCTCTTAACATATTCCAACAGTCATTATGTATAAACGGTTCTGCCGCGGACAGGAAGACTCATCATGTTCAAAATATTTTGACACAGTATTTAATTTGACGAGTTTGAAAATTATCGACTATAAAACCGGTGGCACATTGCGTTTCTAATCTATCTTATTTAATTTATTCCAACCTCCTTCATACTAAAACGCAATGGGCCTACTCCTACCTTACCAGTCCCCTAGTCGATTGGATTCATGTCGTCAAAAAAGATACTTAAAAATTCAGAAAATGATCACCAAAAAGAGGGGAAATTTTATTTTCAAAAAGATCNGAGAACTCCGCCTTCCATATCGGGCAAAGGCACGCCCTCGAGCAATCAATAGAAACCCTCAAGGTGAACGAGAAGTACGCACAGGACAAGCTGAAGGAGATCCGAGAGCAAACTGAAGAGAAATTGAAGAAGGCCAAAGAAGAGAACGTGGCCGACAAAAAGGCTCTCGGAAAAGCTGTGCAGGAGGTCAAAGAGCTCTCGTCAAAGAATGAAGGCCTCCAATCTATCACTGATCGACTCCGGGCATGAATCACGAAGCTGCCGTCCCAGATTAACGATTGCTTCCGGAAGCTAATATGGGAGTACACAGTCCACTCTCCTACTTTCCGGAATCTGGGGGCGGTAGCTCATGCCAAGTCGAATGTCATGTACTTCTTACGGGTGAGTGTCCAGACGCAGAGAATCCTGGGCATATCGTTGACCGCCGAGGAGAAAAAGAAGCTCGATCCCAAACTCAACGGGAAATTCGAGCCTATATCCGGTGAGGGCACGTTGGATTGCTCACAGGATCCGTTCGGGGCGCTACATTTTAATTTGGATGAAGATCTTCACCAACAACTTTACTCGGAAGACATTGAGATTGAGGAGGGTCCATCTCCGGACGCATTTAAAAGATTGTCTACTTTATTCCCGGAACCAATGGGCCCTCTCGTGGCGGAGCTCCTGAAAGACGATGATGTAATGGCGGCGTATACCCCTCAAATATATACTCCCGCTAGTGTAACTGGAGCTCGGGAGCGCCACGAAGATGAAATAGCGAGGTTTTCAGCTGCCAAACCTCCCTCCTCTCAGAAAATAAAGCTGGTGAAAAAGCGCCCCAGCGGACCTGGTGAAGGCTCAGGCTCCCAGAAGAAGAAGAAGAAATAAACTTCCGCATATAGTTTCTTCGATTGTTGTACTCTCTCCCCGTTTTTGTATTCCCCATATATAAAATTTTGCTTTTGTTTTCTTTTCGATTTTTGCACTTTACTTTCGAATAAAGAACCATACTCTGAATAATGTAAATTCTCCTCTTCTCAACTATTTTCCCGTCACATTCTTCGAAAAATGTATAATTCCGAATAATCCACTTCAAGGAATAACCTTTCGAGAATATAAGAATATGCGTGAATCTCCGATATGGAATCTGTAATTCCGAATATTCCTCAATAAGAAATAACCTTCCGAGATAATAAGAATATGCTTGAACCTCCGATTATGGATGCGTAACGACAACGCATATAATAATAATAAGGGTTGTAAGAGAGTCCCCAGTGTAGTGGGGTTTGCATAAGTCTGCGATAACTCTAAGGCGAAAGCATCTTTAAAATGAGTAGATACTCAAGATAAGCACTGTTCTGCATTCACCAATATATCTCTGTCACCGGTATATACTTACACCCGGGGTCATCATACTCTCACCGCCGGTATATACTTGCACCCGGGGTCATCATACTCTCGCTGCCGGTATATACTTGCACCCGGGTCCATCAAATTCTCGCCACCGGTATATACTTGCACCCGGGGCCATCGCCAGATCGACCCGTTCATAAAACGGCGCCATCGTGTTCTCGACCCGTTCATAAAACGGAGTCGTCTCATTCTTGCCTCCGGTATACACTTACACCCGGGGCTATCGCACAATTGACCCGTTCATAAAACGGTGTCATTTGGCCCGTTCATAAAACGGTGCCATCGCACTTTCGACCCGTTCATAAAACGGTGTCGTTTGGCCCGTTTATAAAACGGTGCCACCGCACTTTTGACCCGTTCATAAAACGGTGTCATTTGGCCCGTTCATAAAACGGTGCCGTGCGGAAGAGGACCAGCCTCCGTCGAGGGCGCGACCCTCGTCGGCGTGTCATGGGGGAGTCGGATATATACTTGCACCCCGATTTGCCACGGAAATATACATCACAACAACAGGCCTCTTAACATATTCCAACAGTCATTATGTATAAATGGTTCTGCTGCGGACAGGAAGACTCATCATGTTCAAAATATTTTGACACAGTATTTAATTTGACGAGTTTGAAAATTATCGACTATAAAACCGGTGGCACATTGCGTTTCTAATCTATCTTATTTAATTTATTCCAACCTCCTTCATACTAAAACGCAATGGGTCTACTCCTACCTTACCAGTCCCCTAGTCGATTGGATTCATGTCGTCAAAAAAGATACTTAAAAATTCAGAAAATGACCACCAAAAAGAGGGGAAATTTTATTTTCAAAAAGATCGATGAGTCACGTCTATACATAATACTTGCGCAAATTGGAAATATGCCAAGTCCGTGGCAGCTCCTCCCTGCTCATATTTGCGATTTTGTACGTTCCTTCCTTCACTACGGCCGTTACTCTGTACGGTCCGTCCCATTTTCGATCCAACTTGCCAACATGCTTCGAGACTTCCACTTTCTTAAGAACCAAGTCTCCAACTTTTAATAACATAGGTCGAACGCCTTTGTCATGTTGCTTAGCCATCCGCCTTTTACATACCTCCATTCGTATCGCGGCTCTCTCGCGGATATCATCAATACTGTGAAGGTCTAATTTTCTCATATCCTCGTTCAAAACCTCGTCATAAGCGATAACTCTTTCAGATAAAATAGTCACTTCAACCGGAGACACGGCCTCGGAGCCATATACTAGAGAGAAAGGGCTGAATCCGGTAGTAGACCTCGGTGATGTCCGATACGCCCACATCACGTTATGTAATTCNGCGTCTATACATAATACTTGCAAATTGGAAATATGCCAAGTCCGTGGCAGCTCCTCCCTGCTCATATTTGCGATTTTGTACGTTCCTTCCTTCACTACGGCCGTTACTCTGTACGGTCCTTCCCATTTTCGATCCAACTTGCCAACATGCTTCGAGACTTCCACTTTCTTAAGAACCAAGTCTCCAACTTTTAATAACATAGGTCGAACGCCTTTGTCATGTTGCTTAGCCATCCGCCTTTTACATACCTCCATTCGTATCGCGGCTCTCTCGCGGATATCATCAATACTGTGAAGGTCTAATTTTCTCATATCCTCGTTCAAAACCTCGTCATAAGCGATAACTCTTTCAGATAAAATAGTCACTTCAACCGGAGACACGGCCTCGGAGCCATATACTAGAGAGAAAGGGCTGAATCCGGTAGTAGACCTCGGTGATATCCGATACGCCCACATCACGTTATGCAATTCGTCCACCCAAGAGCCTTTGGACTCATCTATCTGTGCTTTCAACTGTTGTAGGATAATGCGATTGATAACCTCCGTGAGCCCGTTTGTCTCCGGGTGTGCCACGGAGGTAAACCGCTGTTCAATTTAATAACTCTCACACCATTCATTTACTCTTTTACCGGCGAATTGCGTTCCATGATTCGACACCAAAATCCGGGGAATTCCGAATCGGCACACAATGTACCTCCAAAGGAAACTGATAATCTCCTGTTCCTGAACGCGTGATACAGCTTCGACCTCTATCCATTTGGAAAAATGTTCCACAGCCACGATGCAAAATTTCTTTTGCCTAGGTGCTTTTGGAAACGGCCCCAAAATATCGATGCCCCACATATCGAAAGGGCATGTTGTCGGTAAAGGTTTCATGATGGCTCTTGGCACACGTTCGAGTGGAACTGGCATGCAGAACAAGTCCGAGAAAAATTCACACAATCTTTCACCAGTGTTGGCAAAAAATACCCGGCCCTCTTAACCTTATTTGCTAAGGATCGACCTGCTGAATGATCACCGCAGTCCCCAGCGTGAACTTCTTCCATAACGGCCTTTGCCTGTACTGGGGACAAACATCGAAGATATGGGCCTCCAAAATTCTTTTTATATAATTTATCATCCACATAGATAAAATTCGTAGCTCTTTGCATAGTTCTTCGAGCCTCACCTTCGTCGGTGGGTAATTCTCTCTTGATCAGATAATTTATAATAGCGTCCTTCCAAGATGGCTCGTCGGTTACGGCATCCAATAAAAACCACGTCTCATTCGAAAGTTCCAAATTAGCCACCTCGGCTGTCTGCTTCTCCAAAGAACTGACAGAGGGCTGATAGTGGATCATTGTTGTTATCTTTGACTCGTCGGAGAGTTCTAAAATCGTTGCTGCCTTTGCAAGACCGTCTGCACGCGTGTTTTCCTCCCTAGGGATATACGTAAGCGTAAATATCTTCAGATTCTTGGCGGCCTCCCTGAGCTTTTCTAAATATCTGCACAAATGGTTCCCGCTTGTGGCGTAAATATCTGCAAACTGGTTTACCACTAACTGCGAATCAGAATGGGCATGCAAACGAACAATTCCAATTTCTACCGCCAAGTTAATACCGAAGATCAAAGCTTCATACTCCGCGACGTTGTTAGTTGCGGGGAAGCGCAACTTTACGGCATACTCATGCTCTTCACCAGATTTCCTTTCTTTAAAATAAACACCAATGCCGGCTCGCCCGGCAGATACCGATCCGTCGACAAAGGCATCCCAATATTCCTGAATACCCAATTCCTCCGACCGAGTCATCTCCACTATGAAATCCACTAGTACCTGGGCCTTTAATGCTCGCCTGGAGATATATTCTATCTGATACTGGCCCAATTCGATATTCCACTTTGCTAGCCTACCAGAGGCATCAATCTTTGATAACACGCTTCGAATAGGCTGATCCGTCAAGACTGCAATATGATGTCCTTGGAAATAGTGTCTCAACTTCCTCGAGGCAACAACCAGAGCTAATACAAATTTCTCCAAATCAGTGTAGCGAGATTCCGCTCCATGCAATTTCTTGCTCACGTAATATATCGGCCTGTGCTCTTTGTCGCTAAGTCTGACCAACGCAGCACTCACTGCCTCTCTTGTCACTGATAAATATAAACCTAATGGTTCCCCCGGAGATGGAGGAGACATGAATGGTGGTTTACTCAGGTAGTCTTTCAAACTCTCAAAAGCCCTGCTGCATTCATCATCCCAATACAAAAGATTCGTTTTGCGCAAAACTTTGAAAAACGGCAAGCTTCTTTCTGCAGATCGCGAGATGAAGCGATTTAACGAGGCTAACCTCCCAGTTAGCCTTTGAACTTCTCTGACAGTCGTTGGAGGGGTCATTTCTTGGATAGCTGTTATCTTATCCGGATTCATCTCGATTCCTCTTTCAGATACCATAAAGCCGAGGAATTTACCTCCTTTCACACAAAAAGCACACTTGAGGGGATTCAATTTCATCCTGTACTTTCTCAGTACTGCAAAACAATCATTCAGATATTGGATGTGATTATCCCCATGCTTACTCTTTATTAATATATCGTCGATATAAACCTCCAAAGATTTTCCGATCATATCTTTGAACATCGAATTCATTAAACGTTGATAGGTGGCCCCAGCGTTTTTCAAGCCGAATGGCATAACTCTATAGCAAAAAACGCCTTTGTTTGTCATAAATGAAGTAAACGACTTGTCTTCACAATGCATGAAAATTTGGATATAACCCTTAAAGGCATCTAACATACTAAGCAGTTCAAAGCCACAGGCCGCATCCACCATCATGTCAATGGCCGGTAGCGGATACGGATCCTTCGGGCATGCTTTATTTAAATCCGTAAAATCGATGCAAACTCTCCAGCCACCACTCGTCTTTGGGACCACCACTGGATTCGCGACCCAATCCGTGTATCTAACACGCTCTATGAATCCTGCCTGCAGCAAACTTTCCACCTCCTCATCAATTGCTCTTTCTTTCTCCGGGGAAAACTTCCTCTTTTTCTGATGAACTCCTTCTCAACCTCAGGTGACAACTCGGAACCGATTGTCACTGTTTTTTCAAGATTGCCGGGAAATAAAGGCACTGTCTTGATCCCCAAAGGCTCCATCTTCATATCATTTTCTTTAAACTTCCGAAGAGAAGGTCCCTCATTTGTTTCAATAACTTCATCAGACGAGAAATCCACCATATAAACGCTAGATTTTGCTTTCGACCCCTCCATACCGCTCCTGCACATCACGTTATAGCATGATCGCGATATTTCCTGATCTCCCTTCATCTTTCCAACTCCCAGTTGCGTTGGGAACTTCATCATCAAGTGTGGTTGAGACACCACGGCTCCAAATAAATTTAAGAAACTCCTCCCAAGAATTGCATTGTATGGGAGTATGGGGAGATCTACCACCACGAATTCCACCATCAAAGTCCTTGATATTTCGGGATCGCCCAAAGTCACCAGTAGAAGAACAGATCCCTCCGCAGCAACAACACTGTTATTAAAACCCACCAATTTCGTGTTCACAGGTTGTAGTTGGGTGGTTCCTTTCAACGCCATTTGCTCAAAAGCTGCAAGAGTCAATATGTTGGTAGCAGCTCCGGTGTCGACCAACACTCGAGAAACAGATGGTTAGCAATAATGGGAGAGACAACCAATGCATCATCTTGTGGGGAGAAAACCCCAGATAGATCCTCAGGTCCGAACGAGATCGTCATCTTGTCCAAATCTGTCAGTTGGACCATGTTTACTTCCATGAAGCGCCATTTTTGATGTAACGCCTGATAAGAGCGTTTGCGGACGCGGTTCGAATCACCGACGCTTTTTCCTCCAGCGATAGTCATAATATTGGGGCCTAAGTTTCCCCACCTTGGTTGGGCATTTTCAAAGTTCAAAATAGGTTGACCATGATTGGGGCCAAATGGAGGAGGAGGAGGTAGTGCCTGTTGGTTTGCCGGGGCTGGTGGGTAGGCGTCATATCCATACCCCTGCTGATTCCTCTGCGGCTGATGCCTGCCACGGCCGCGGTAGTTTCCTCTCCTTCCTCCTCTCTGATTTTGTCTACCCCCGTTGAAATATCCTCGGCCACCCCCTTGACGCTGGCCACGTTGTCCGCCATTTCCACGTCCTCTTTCATTCGCACGTGGTGCGTCGACTCTTGGAGGTTTGGGTGTCGCCCCCTCCGGAATATCGATCTTCCCCAGTTTAGACTCGGGGAGAGCTTCCACAGTACTGATCAGCTCATCAAGCTGACCCAATTCCAGCAACCTTTCCACTTCGGACATTAGCTCTTGACAATCATTCGTTGTGTGTCCAAAGCTCCGATGAAAACGACAAAACACCTGAGACTCGTAAGTCCCCTGTGTTGGTTCTTGTAAGGGAGGGGGATAGCGGAGAGATCCACCCTTCTTCTGCTCATTGATAGCGAAGATTTGTTCGTAGTTGTATGTCGGAAAAGCTCTCAGCTTTGATTTTGCGTGCGGGACAACCTTGTCCAAACCACGGCATGCAACAATATTGTGGGACCCGTACGTCCGCACTTCGATCACTCCATGGTCTCGTAGACCTTCATCTTCTCGGATGTACTGTGTACATCTCAAAGCCAAATCCTCCATACTTTCCGGAGGATCTCTGTTCAAGGAATTACATAACGGGTGCCCAGCTAGAATAAGCTGCAGCACCCCGACTTTCTCACTGACTGTAATCCGAGGTATTTTCCTACACTCGGCCTCAAAACGGGTAATAAAACCCAACAATCTCTCAGAAGAGTCATACCGCAACGCGGTCAAAGAAGTAATAGACTTTATTGGCGTGTTGAAAGGTGCGAAGGCCGAATAGAATTGATCCTTGAAATCTTGATAAGAAACGATTGAACGTTTCGGCAATCGGTTGAACCACCGGAGGGCTGATTCTTTAAGAGAAGCGGCAAAAACGAAGCACATAGCCGCATCACTGAAATTCATCAAACTTACATGAATCTCCAGATTCGATGTATGAGCATGCGGGTCAGTCGACCCGTGATACTGTGGGAGATCCTTTGGCATTTCAATAAACTCGGAGCGAGTGGCTCCGATAATTGCCATGGAAAAAGGGGATAGGGCATTCGATGTATTCCATGGACTTTGCAAAACCTCTAGGGACGGTGAAGCCTTTCCCCGACTACCGATGGGCTCATTAGCCCTCTCGTTCTCAAAATAATCTCCCTCGTAAGCCGAGGTTTGATGAGTGTCTCGGGTGTGTTCCCCGTACACTCGTCTCCTTTCCTGGCCAAGAGTCAGGTTGGCTTCCAGCTGGTTCATTTGAGCCTCGCTCTGTTCCAGTTTCCCGCTCATCTCTTTCAACTTTGATTCGATCATCTCTCCAATCTTTTGCAAAGTGTTGCTTTGCTCTTCGACTGCTGCGGCATTTGCCCGCGGTTCCGGGATACGATCGACATGATCCTCTGAAGCCATATTAATAACCGGTTCCGGGGTGGCATTACTCCTTCGAGCTCTCCTTTGAGCCTCAACTTGCTCCAATTGGGCGATTAGAATACGCCTTCGCTCTTCGAGATCCTCATCGGTTTCTATTGGATCTGCAGATCTAGATCGTACAGGTGGTGGCAGGTGGGCGGTATTACGAACCGCAACTCGGCCAACTCGCGCGAATTCATAACATTTAGATAGGCGCTCGCGCGATTGAGGATAAAAACTTGGTCCCTCACCGGATGAAAACCCGCTCCGGGAGGGCCGGATAGTAATATTATGAGCAGGGGGCTCTTCCAGAGCTGACGATCGAACCCCCGATAATACATTAAAGTCGTCATTAATTTGAGGGATAGGATCCGCCTCAAATTCTTCATCGAAAATATCTTCATTAGGAATCCGAGTAGTCATGATAATAGTAGAAATCCACACTCAGCAATAAAGCCCTCAATGGGATAAAAAATCTCGGTCCCCACGGACGGCGCCAAACTGATCTAGTCTAAAAATGTTTTTGGATATTTAATTTTAGATCAGTCAATTTATGATTAATTCGTAAATTATGTTGTTGTGGGGACACGAGCGATATACGAGGTTGGGCCCACAATGTGTGGGCTTACGTCCTCGGGAGAGCGAAGCTCTACCTTGGTTTTCACTATAATAGTCAAGTAATACAATTACAGTGAGATGATAACGATAATATGGGTGAAAACGGATCGAAAGACGATCAAATATACAGTCGCGTCGCACTGGACGCGAGTGAACAGTGTAGGCAGGTGGACTGGGCGCGAGAAGGCACTGTTCGCGACGAATGGAGGACTCGTCGCGGCTAAGGGACTCGTCGCGGCTAAGGGACTCGTCGCGGGCTAAGGGACTGGTCGCGGCTAAGGGACTCGTCGCGGCTAAGGGGGGTGGTCGCGAATAGTGAGTTTCGTCGCGACTGNTTTTGCGCAAAACTTTGAAAAACGGCAAGCTTCTTTCTGCAGATCGCGAGATGAAGCGATTTAACGAGGCTAACCTCCCAGTTAGCCTTTGAACTTCTCTGACAGTCGTTGGAGGGGTCATTTCTTGGATAGCTGTTATCTTATCCGGATTCATCTCGATTCCTCTTTCAGATACAATAAAGCCGAGGAATTTACCTCCTTTCACACAAAAAGCACACTTGAGGGGATTCAATTTCATCCTGTACTTTCTCAGCACTGTATTGATCCCCAAAGGCTCACCATCTTCATATCATTTTCTTTAAACTTCCGAAGAGAAGGTCCCTCATTTGTTTCAATAACTTCATCAGACGAGAAATCCACCATATAAACGCTAGATTTTGCTTTCGACCCCTCCATACCGCTCCTGCACATCACGTTATAGCATGATCGCGATATTTCCTGATCTCCCTTCATCTTTCCAACTCCCAGTTGCGTTGGGAACTTCATCATCAAGTGTGGTTGAGACACCACGGCTCCAAATAAATTTAAGCAACTCCTCCCAAGTATTGCATTGTATGGGAGTATGGGGAGATCTACTACCACGAATTCCACCATCAAAGTCCTTGATATTTCGGGATCGCCCAAAGTCACCGGTAGAAGAACAGATCCCTCCGCAGCAACAACACTGTTATTAAAACCCACCAATTTCGTGTTCACAGGTTGTAGTTGGATGGTTCCTTTCAACGCCACTTGCTCAAAAGCTGCAAGAGTCAATATGTTGGTAGCAGCTCCGGTGTCGACCAACACACGAGAAACAGGATGGTTAGCAATACTGGGAGAGACAACCAATGCATCATCTTGTGGGGAGAAAACCCCCGATAAATCCTCAGGTCCGAACGAGATCGTCATCTTGTCCAAATCTGTCAGTTGGACCATGTTTACTTCCATGAAGCGCCCTTTTTGATGTAACGCCTGATAAGAGCGTTTACGGGCGCGGTTCGAATCACCGACGCTTTTTCCTCCAGCGATAGTCATAATATTGGGGCATAAGTTTCCCCATCTTGGTTGGGCATTTTCAAAGTTCAAAATAGGTTGACCCTGATTGGGGCCAACCGGAGGAGGAGGAGGTAGTACCTGTTGGTTTGCCTGGGCTGGTGGGTAGGCGTCATATCCATACCCCTGCTGATTCCTCTGCGGCTGATGCCTTCCACGGCCGCGGTAGTTTCCTCTCCTTCCTCCTCTCTGGTTCTGTCTACCCCCGTTAAAATATCCTCGACCACCCCCTTGACGCTGGCCACGTTGTCCGCCATTTCCACGTCCTCTTTCATTCGCACGTGGTGCGTCGGCTCTTGGAGGTTTGGGTGCCGCCACCTCCGGAATATCGATCTTCCCCAGTTTAGATTCGGGGAGAGCTTCCACAGTACTGATCAGCTCATCAAGCTGACCCAATTCCAGCAACCTTTCCACTTCGGACATTAGCTCTTGACAATCATTCGTTGTGTGTCCAAAGCTCCGATGAAAACGACAAAACACCTGAGACTCGTAAGTCCCCTGTGTTGGTTCTTGTAAGGGAGGGGGATAGCGGAGAGATCCTACCCTTCTTCTGCTCAATGATAGCGAAGATTTGTTCGTAGTTGTATGTCGGAAAAGCTCTCAGCTTTGATTTTGCGTGCGGGACAACCTTGTCCAAACCACGGCATGCAACAATATTGTGGGACCCGTACGTCCGCACTTCGATCACTCCATGGTCTCGTAGACCTTCATCTTCTCGGATGTACTGTGTACATCTCAAAGCCAAATCCTCCATACTTTCCGGAGGATCTCTGTTTAAGGAATTACATAACGGGTGCCCAGCTAGAATAAGCTGCAGCACCCCGACTTTCTCACTGACTGTAATCCGAGGTATTTTCCTACACTCGGCCTCAAAACGGGTAATAAAACCCAACAATCTCTCAGAAGAGTCATACCGCAACGTGGTCAAAGAAGTAATAGACTTTATTGGCGTGTTGAAAGGTGCGAAGGCCGAATAGAATTGATCCTTGAAATCTTGATAAGAAACGATTGAACGTTTCGGCAATCGGTTGAACCATCGGAGGGCTGATTCTTTAAGAGAAGCGGCAAAAACGAAGCACATAGCCGCATCACTGAAATTCATCAAACTTACATGAATCTCCAGATTCGATGTATGAGCATGCGGGTCAGTCGACCCGCGATACTGTGGGAGATCTATTGGCATTTCAATAAACTCGGAGCGAGTGGCTCCGATAATTGCCATGGAAAAAGGGGATAGGGCATTCGATGTATTCCATGGACTTTGCAAAACCTCTAGGGACGGTGAAGCCTTTCCCCGACTACCGATGGGCTCATTAGCCCTCTCGTTCTCAAAATAATCTCCCTCGTAAGCCGAGGTTTGATGAGTGTCCCGGGTGTGTTCCCCGTACACTCGTCTCCTTTCCTGGCCAAGAGTCAGGTTGGCTTCCAGCTGGTTCATTCGAGCCTCGCTCTGTTCCAGTTTCCAGCTCATCTCTTTCAACTTTGATTCGATCATCTCTCCAATCTTTTGCAAAGTGTTGCTTTGCTCTTCGACTGCTGCGGCATTTGCCCGCTGTTCCGGGATACGATCGACATGATCCTCTGAAGCCATATTAATAACCGGTTCCGGGGTGGCATTACTCCTTCGAGCTCTCCTTTGAGCCTCAACTTGCTCCAATTGGGCGATTAGAATATGCCTTCGCTCTTCGAGATCCTCATCGGTTTCTATTGGATCTGCAGATCTAGATCGTACAGGTGGTGGCAGGTGGGAGGTATTACGAACCGCAACTCGGCCAACTCGCGCGAATTCATAACATTTAGATAGGCGCTCGCGCGATTGAGGATAAAAACTTGGTCCCTCCCCGGATGAAAACCCGCTCCGGGAGGGCCGGATAGTAATATTATGAGCAGGGGGCTCTTCCAGAGCTGACGATCGAACCCCCGATAATACATTAAAGTCGTCATTAATTTGAGGGATAGGATCCTCCTCAAATTCTTCATCGAAAATATCTTCATTAGGAATCCGAGTAGTCATGATAATAGTAGAAATCCACACTCAGCAATAAAGCCCTCAATGGGATAAAAAATCTCGGTCCCCACGGACGGCGTCAAACTGATCTCGTCTAAAAATGTTTTGTATATTTAATTTTAGATCAGTCAATTTATGATTAATTCGTAAATTATGTTGTTGTGGGGACACGAGCGATATACGAGGTTGGGCCCACAATGTGTGGGCTTACGTCCTCGGGAGAGCGAAGCTCTACCTTGGTTTTCACTATAATAGTCAAGTAGTACAATTACAGTGAGATGATAACGATAATATGGGTGAAAACGGATCGAAAGACGATCAAATATACTCTGGAAAGCCAAATATAACTAAACGTCGCGAGAAAGGGCTGTGGCAAGCTGGTCGCGATATTTGGTTCAAAACCTCGCGAGAAGTGGTCAGTCGCGAGGTTTGGTGCGTAATGTCGCGGCTCTGGCTAAGGCTCAGCCTGGTCGCGAGGTTTGGTGCGGTTCCAAGCGAGTCCGAGATGATCGCGAGGTTTGGTGCGAAATCTCGCGAGAAGGGGCTGGCCGCGAGATTTGGTACGAAATCTCGCGAGAAGGAGCTGCAGTGTTGAAATCTCGCGATTTCGAGTGAAAGTCTTGCCTTTGGAGATGCGAAAAGGATCCAACCCCTTTCTCAATGCCTTAGGACCTCTATTTATAGAGAAATGTAGCCCAAAACACAAGCCTAGGCCCAAGAGTCCAACTTCATTAGACTAAGCCCAAGACACCTCAACTAATACCCAATTAAATTAGAAAAAATACCGTTCCGCAATATAACTTCGGAAATGCGTATCGATCAAGAATTAGGCGAGGATATTGATGAGAAAATACCGGAGGACCCCGTAGAATAATCCACTGCTTCCAGATAGCAAATACGCGACCTCATAACATCATTGCAATTACCGGTGCGCTCCCGGGTGGCAAATGACGAAAATACCCCTGGCCCCGTACGGGCCCGAAATAACACAGAATATCCCAAAATACTTACAGAGACTTAATATGGGGTCCGACGAGCTAGAATACCGAGAATACCACTTGAGAAAGCCACCCGATCGAAATATAAAAATACCGAAAATACCAATAACCACGTAGGACGAGCCTCCCGGATAAGGATAAATATAAGAGAATATTTCCGGGTAATATCAGGTCCCTTTTTATTGGGTACCAACAGTCACCCGATTCATTAGCAAACGAACTCGGTTTTGATTTGTTTTTTATGGGGAAAACGATTAACGCTAGAAACAAGTAAAAGGACACAACGATTTATAGTGGAAACCCCAGGAATTGGGGTGAAAACCACTTGACTACCAGCGAATTAGGTTCCTAACCTGTTTACTAATCAAACAATTCATACAAATATTCGTTATATTAGTCTTTATTTTGTTTGAATATAGTTAGATTTACCAAATTTACAATATGATTTGTATGAATATGATTTAACTCATTTATCACATAGTTCCACATGTTTTTGGTGTGATGTTTTTTATTTCGATTAAACATGAATTGATGTTGTTAAAACATGAATACATGTTGTTAGAACAAAGAATTACTTTGTTATACCATGATTTATGTGATTAAACTACAGTTTAAATGCTTATGACATGAAGTCATGCGGTTATGACTTGCACGATCATTCTTTTTTCGAACTTTCTTTTTTTGTATATACAACGAGTATTAGTGATTTTAGTCTTAATTTAGTTTGAATACACTCGGTGATCAAGTCTAAAAATATTTTTGGTATTTATTTTTAGATCAGTCAATTTTTAATTACTCAAAATTTGATTGTTGTGAGGACACGAGTGATATTCGAGGTTGGGCCCACAATGTGTGAGCTTACGTCCTCGTGTGAGTGAAGCTCTAACTTGGTTTTCACTATGATATTCAACAAATACAAGTATAATGATATGACAACAATAGTCAAGATGGAAACGTCTCCAGAAACGATCGAAAACACTCCGTTGCGCCGGGAAGAGGTGCAGTCGCGAGTTGCGGTCAATAAGTCGCGACCACTAGCGATCACTCGCGCCTGAAACAGTGCAGCGAGCCGCGAGGGTCAGGCTGGATCAATAAGTCGTGATTGGAACAGTGCAGAACCAATAACTCGCGGCTACGTGCGATAAGACGCGAGTCTACAGTGCATGAAAATGAAGTCTTGCCTTGGGGAGCGTGCTAACTGTCTGATCTTGTCCAAATGCACTAGAGCTTGTCTTTATAGAGAAATCCAACCCAACATCACTTACTTGAGCCCATAAGCCCAGTTTACTTCACTTAGCCCAAAACACTCACATAACCTCCAATTATAATATAATAAATGTCATGCTCATTCCGAAGTTTCGAGAACCTATCCCGGTTGAAATATTAGTCGGAAATACGACGAGAAAATACCGGGAAACCTCGCAAATTAGTTCTTTGCCCCCAAGAAGTGAATACGCAGCCCCATAACATCGTTGCACCCGACCGATGTGCTCCCGGGTGGCAAATTAGGAAAATACCCCTGGCCCCGTCCGGGGCCGGGATAACTCAAAACATCCCAAAACGCCTACAAAAACTTTATACGGGGCCCAGCGAGCCTGAATTACGAGAACACCCCTTTGGGAATGCCTTGTGATAAAAATACCGAGAATACTATATAACCACGTCGGACGAGCCCCCGGGTAAGGATAAATACAAGAGAATATACCCGGTTAATATCACTCGATTTTACCAAATTAACAATGTCATTTGCATTAATATGATTTGGCTCATTTTTCTCATAGTTCTACATGTTTTAGGTGTGATGATTTTCATTTCAACTAAACTTGAATTGATGTTGTTAAAACATGAAAACATGTTGTTAGAACAAAGAATAACTTGTTTATACCACAATTTATGTGATTAAATTATAGTTTAAATGCTTATGACATGAACCCATGTTGTTATAAATTGAATGATCATTCCTTTTTCGATCATACTTATCTTTTATATACAATAAGTATTTGTGATGTTATCCAATTTTTAGTTTGAATATAATTGGTTTTACCAAATTTTCAATGTGATTTGCTTGAATAGCTAAATAGCCCTATTCCGAAAGTGTTGGCTAAATAGCCCTATTCCGAAGAGAGAGAAATTTTAGTTTTACTTATTTTATTAAAATTAACTACTAAAAATTAAAATTCATTATATAAAGTAATATGTTTAAATAACAAAAAAAATAAAAAATTATTTCAAATAAAATAAGATTCCAATATCGACTACTTTAGTGGTTTCAACGATCCTAATATTCAATTTAGAAAATAAAATAATAAATGCTATTTATTATTAATCAAATTATAGAATAATTCACTAGGCAAGTTAAATTATTAGTGAGTTATTGCGTAATAAAACGATTATAACATATAATTTGATATTACCCGGGTATATTCTCTTGTATTTATCTTTACCCGGGGGCTCGTCCAACATGGTTACGTAGTGTTTTTGGTATTTTCATATGTATATCGCAAGGCATTCTCAAGGGGGTATTTTCGTAATTCAGGCTCTCTGGGCCCCGTATACACTTTTTGTAGGCGTTTTGAGATGTTTTAGGTTATCTCGGCCCCGGACGGAGCCATGGGTATTTTCGTAATTTGCCACCCGAAGCACATCAGTCGGGTGCAACGATGCTATGTGGCTGCGTATTCACTGCTTGGAGGCAAAGAAGTAATTTACAAGGTTTTCCGATATTTTCTCATCGTATTTCCGACTATTATCTCGATCGGGATAGGTTCCCGAAACATCGAGATCAGCGTGGCATTTATTACATTATAATTGGTGGTTATTTAAGTGTTTTGGGCTAAGTGAAGTAAACTGGCCTCAAGTAAGTGAAATTGGGCTGGATTTCCCTATAAATACAAGCCCAGTGCATTTGAACGGGTTCAGACTGTTATCGCACTTTCCAAGGCAAAGTATTATTCTGCATACTGTAGAGTCGTGACTTTTCGTCCGTAGCTGCGACTTGTTGCCTGCCTCCTAGCCTGAGTCACGACTTATTGCTCTTCATCTCGCATCCGCGACTTATTGCTCGTAGTCGCGAGTTATCGCTCTGCTGCATGCAGTCACGACTTGTTGCTACCCAGCCTGTCTCGCGAGTTGTTGTTGATATAGTGTATTTCGCGAGTTGTTGCTGATACAGTGTATTTCGCGAGTTGTTGACCACAACTCGCGGCTGCCAGCCTTTCGAGCTCGACTGAGTGTTTTCGATCGTTTTTCGAGCCGTTTTTACCCGTGTTATCATTATCACCTCATTGTACTTGTATACTTTGATTATTTTAGTGGAAACCAAGGTAGAGTTTCGCTCTCCCGAGGACGTAAGCTCACACATTGTGGGTCCAACCTCGTATATCGCTCGTGTCCCCACATAAATTGAACTCACATAATTAAAATATTGACAGATCTAAAAATAAATACCCAAAATATTTTTAGACTACATCAAATAAAATATGATTTAATCAAATAAAATATTCAGTTTATAACAGAATATTCTCATATTTAATATTTTTAGCCCAAAATATTCAGAATAATGGGCTATCAAGATTTATATATTAGATAGTGAAGTGTATTGTGATGCAAGAGAATACTTGTGCCTATCGTCATTATGGAGAAATCACTAGTGAGACTATCTGAAGATACTTTGCACAATTATTGGAAAAGATCATGGGTGAATGGCATGAAAACAGGTTAGTGATGCTATCGATATACACGGTCTCCAAATGTGGGCACTCATAATTGTTAGTGATGCTATCGATATACATGAGAAATTAAGCTATTGATGCTGGTATCACGTGTGGCCTCCACATGTGGACACGAGCGGAGAGGAGCAGCCACGGACTTGGCATATTTCCGATTTGCGCAAGTATTATGTATAGACGTGACTCATCGATCTTTTTAAAAAATAAAATTCCCCCTCTTTTTGTGGTCATATTCAATTATTTTAAGTAACTTTTTTGACGACATGAATTCAATCGACTAGGGGACTGGTAAGATAGGAGTAGGTCCATCATTTTAGTATGATAGAGGATGGAAATAAGTAATAGGTTAGATTAGAAATGCAATGTACCGCCTGTCTTGTAGTCAATCATTTTCAAACTGGTCAAATTAGATACTACGTCAAAATATTTGAACATGATGAGTCCTTCTATCTGCAGCAGAATCGTTTATACATAACTACTGTTGGAATATGTCAAGGGGCCCGATTTATTATGACATAGCCGGCTTAGAACCGAGCATATTTCCGTGACAAATCAGAGTGCAAGTATATACCTAACTCCTCCATGACACGCCGATGAGGGTCGCGCCCTCGTCGGAGGCTGGTCCATTTCCGAATGACGGCGTCTTATGGACGGATCGAGAATGTGATGGTCCGTCTTATGGACGGGCCGAGTAAGTGGTGACGCCGTCTTATGGACGGGTCGAGAATGTGATAGCGCCGTTGATCTAGTCTAATAATATTTTGGTTATTTACTTTTAGATCAGTCAATTTATAATTTACTTGAGATTAGATTGTTGTGGGGACACAAGCGGTATACGAGGTTGGGCCCACAATGTGTGAGCTTACGTCCTCGGGAGAGCAAAGCTCTACCTTGGTTTTCACTATAATATTCGGAGAGTACAATTACAATGATATGATAGCAACAATATGGAAGAGAACGGCTCGTGAAATGATCGAAAACACTCAGTCAGGCTCGTAAAGCCGGCAGTCGTGAGTTGTGGTCGATGACTTCCAGAAAATACTGTACTAGCAGCGCAGCCGGCACTATACGAGCAATGCAGCCGGCACTGTACAGGCAGTGCAGAAAACACTGTACGAGCAGGAACTCGCGAATTATAACTGCAGATGCGAGTTCTCGTGAATAGTAACCAGGTGAGGGTGGCCGCGCGAACTGGTACGAGTTTTCGTGAATAGTAACCAGATGAGGGGTGGCCGCGCGAACTGGTACGAGTTCTCGCGAATAGTGACCTAGATTAGGGTGGTCGCGAGTTTAGGTACGAGTTCTCGCGAACAGTGACTGAAACACGAAGTTTCGCGATTTCGAGCGAAAGTCTTGCCTTAGGAGATGCGAAAATGGGTCCGAATCCTTTCTCAATGCCTTAGGACCCCTATTTATAGAGAAATGTAGCCTAATCAACAAGTTTAGGCCCAAGAACCTAATTTCATTAGATTAGGCCCAAGTCACCTAAATAATATCCAATTAAATTAGAAGAAGTGCCGTTCCGCAACAGAGCTTCGGAAATGCGTCTCGGTCTAGAATTAGGCGGGAATATCGATGAGAAAATACCGGAGGA
Source organism: Utricularia reniformis (assembly GCA_009725065.1). NCBI lineage: Eukaryota > Viridiplantae > Streptophyta > Magnoliopsida > Lamiales > Lentibulariaceae > Utricularia > Utricularia reniformis. The sequence continues at coordinate 342,788 of RWGZ01000993.1, read as the reverse complement.
CCTCGTAAAATAATCCACTACTTCCAGATAGCGAATACGCGGCCACATAACATCATTGCACCTGATCGGTGCGCTCTCGGGTGGCAAATTACGAAAATACCCCTAGCCCCGTCCGGGGCCGAAATGACCCGAAACATCTCAAAATGTTTACAGAGACTTTATATGGGGCCTGCCGGGCCAGAATTGTGAGAATACCACTTGAGAATGTCATCCGATATAAATATGAAAATACCAAGAATACCAGTAACCGCGTTAGACGAGTCCCCGGGTATGGATAAATACAAAGAGAGTATACCCGGGTAATATCAATAGTCCCCTGGTTTTCAGATTCAGAGTCTGAGTCGTAAACCATATATTAACGGCTCATCCCGAAAGTCGATACTTGCTCGCGAATTTTTCCGGAAAAACGGATAGCAGGGTTGAGAACCCCTCGCAGACGCGATCGTTTTGACACTAAGAACGTCAGATTCTGAGCTCGGGTCAAAATCTCGGGATTTTTTCCCGACGCGGGGATCCGGCCCTATAAATACCAGATCCCCCCCTGTTACAGTACTTATTCGCGGAAACACGAATGCTCTCGATACATTTCGGCCGATTTCTCGCGACAACTCTCACAGCACAGTGACCGCGACTTTACGAACTACTTCTTGCGACTACTCTCAGAGCACACAGAGTCGCGACTTTACGTACCACTTCTCGCGACTACTCTCAGAGTACAGTGACCGCAACATAATGAACGATTTCTCGCGACAGCTCTCATTGCACAGTGAGTCGCGACTTTTCGAACGAGTTCTCGCGAGACACTTAATAAAATCAGGACAAAATTGAAAAATTTATAAAAATTTGAAAAACCTTAATCCCGAGAACTTCTCATCATGTCTTCCTACTCCGCTCGTTCCTCGAACTCCGATGCCTTGTCCTATCATTCCTCGGACTCCTTATCCAACTCGCGGAGTTCCAATTCGAGTCTTTCTGCTTTTCGTTCACCAATTACGAACCCTTATCCCCATTTCTTCGACCGACTCACACATCTCGAGAATACGACCGGTCCTCGGAGTCCTGCCGTCTGTGCCCTAAAGTCTTTTGATCGGCCCTTTACCATGCACTCTCGGAAATGGAAATCTCTGGTGGAAGATTACCACCTCCCTTCCGATTGTGTTCTATACATGCCGTGTCCTTCTGATCGGATCCTGCGTCCGCCGGTTGGCACCCATACGATCTGTCTCGAGTACCTAGAGAGCGGTCTCCGCTTTCCGCTTCACCCTTTCATCTCCGCTCTCTTGACCGCTTTAAACGTCCATCTCTTCCAACTTAACCCAAATGCAATATCTTTGGTGGTTGCCTTCATCATCTTTATGGAGACCAACGGGATTTCGACAACCGTCGACAGCTTTTTCAAAATCTTCAAGATCAGTACTGCTGTCCATTATGGTGCCCAAGGTTGCATCTTTTTCCGCCAAAGGCACAAGAAATGCCCCTTCCCATTTTCTGCTCCTCACTCGAACCATGACTGGAAAAAACATTTCTTTTTTGTCACTGGTGTGGGTTCCACCAGATTATCCGTGCTTAGCATTCCCTGGCGGTTCCCAATTGAAGGGGAGTCTTTCCTTCCGGGGTCTTACTATCCTATCCCGCGGTCCATTACTCCTAAGGCTTTGGAGAGGACACTTGCCGCGTGCGCTACATCGGATGGCACTGATTGGACCCCGAAGACGCTATTCTATGTCCCGATCTTAGTCGCCTCCAACATTCTTCCGGCCCCTACCCATTTTAGTAGGGGATTATTAGGTATCTAGACCGTATGTTAACACATAAAACATCTCAACACTTCTCCCTCAATAAGCACACCTTCCTAAAACCAGTGCATTTATGTTCTTTAATCATTTTAACTGTGTTTCTCACACGACTTGCTTGTTTTGCAGATAAAATAATGGCTCCCCCTGGAGATCGTTCAAAGCTAGGTGACAGGTTGAGATCCCTCCGTACTCTCGTTACGGAGAAAGATGAGCTGATCTTCGAGATGGCGCCCGGATCTCGGAACCGCACTGCTGCGGAAGAGTTGGCGCGGAGCTTGCAAGAGACTGTGCCGCGGGCAGAAGAGACCCGACCGGCTACTCCATCACCACCTGTTCCGGTAACTGAGGATCAGGACATGAGCCGGCTACGGAGGCCCCCGAGAGTCCTGAAGATTTAATTCATGTGTCTCGGCGGTTAGAGCTTACCGCTAGAGAGTTTTCCCCCGACGAAGGGATGTACGACTTCGCCGAGAGACTAGTGGACATTGTCCGAGATGACGAGGAGGGCGAAATAAGCGGGGGTCAATCAATAGACCCGCTGGTGGAGGAGATTGTCCGGGAGGCCCCTCCGAAGGAAAGAACAAATCAAGGAGCTTCTTCGGACAGAGGGAAAAGACCGGTGGAGGGCCCCACCGTTTCGGAGATTGCGGAACCCGTTAGGATGAGTGGGTTAACTGCCGAGTTCCTCGACGCCTTCCGAATAAGAGATATACCAAAACACGTAGTGAAGGAATGGCTTGAGATGGGACGTCAGGCTGACCTGATACTAATAAAAGATGGAGTCACCTTTCGGATTCCGAGGGGTGATAGTGTTTCCAATAGGCTAGCCTTGACGTATTTTGAAAGAAATCCGTCACTCCCGCCGCGTGGACGAGACGACCACACGGTGTTTACCGACTTCAGTCGGTTGATGAGCCAGTTTGCGACCGCGCGTCGCATGATGAGGTTTGTAATCAGATCGGCCATTGTTACTTACTCTTTGTTTCATTCGTATCTTACATGTTTTTCGTTGTTTGTGCTTTTCTTTCAGATGGAGCAGACGGTTGTGGAGATGAGCACCGCAGCCGCAATAGGGGAGTACTGCATGCTCAGGCATTCGGAGCTTGACAACCCGGATATAATAGGAGAGCAGACGAAGAAGGCCGCCGAAAAATTGATGCAGAATCAGCGNGTTCTTTCGCATAAGGATATATGTGAATTTCCGATATGGATGCGCAACAATAGCGCATATAATAATAATCAGGATGTGTAGAAGTCCCCAGTGTAGCGGAGCTTGTATAGGTTTGCGACAACTCTAAGGCGAATGCCTCTATGAAATGAGTAGATACTCAAAATAAGTCAATTGTTCTGCGTTCACCAATATATCTTTGCCACCGGTATACACTTACAACCGGGGTCATCACACTCTCGCCACCGGTATATACTTACACCCGGGGCCATCATACTTTCGCCACCGGTATATACTTGCACCCGGGGCCATCACACTTACTCGGCCCGTCCATAAGACGGCGCCATCGTACATTTGACCCGTTCATAAAACGGTGTAATTCGGCCCGTCCATAAGACGGTGCCATCGCACTTTCGACCCGTTCATAAAACGGTGTCATTTGGCCCGTCCATAAGACGATGCCATGCGGAAAAAGACCAGCTTCCGCCGAGGGCGCGACCTCCGTCGGCGTGTCATGGAGGAGTCAGGTATATACTTGCACCATGATTTGCCACGGAAATATGCATCACAAGAAACAGGCCTCTTAACATATTCCAACAGTCATTATGTATAGACGGTTCTGCCGCGGACAGGAAGACTCATCATGTTCAAAATATTTTGACACAGTATTCAATTTGACGAGTTTGAAAATGATCGACTATAAGACAGGTGGTACATTGCGTTTCTAATCTAACTTATTTAATTTATTCCATCCTCCTTCGAACTAAAACGCAATGGACCTACTCCTACCTTACCAGTCCCCTAGTCGATTGTATTCATGTAGTCAAAAAAGATACTTAAAAAATTAGAATATGACCACAAAAAGAGGGAAAATTTTTATTTTAAAAAAGATCGATGAGTCACGTCTATACATAATACTTGCGCAAATTGGAAATATGACAAGTCCGTGGCAGCTCCTTCCCTCTCATATTTGCGATTTTGTACGTTCCTTCCTTCACTACGGCCGTTACTCTGTACGGTCCTTCCCACTTTCGATCCAACTTGCCAACATGCTTTGAGACTTCCACTTTCTTAAGAATCAAGTCTCCAACTTTTAACAACATAGGTCGAACGCCTTTGTCGTGCCTCTTAGCCATCCGCCTTTTACATACCTCCATTCGTATTGCGGCTCTATCGCGGATATCATCAATACAGTGAAGGTCCAACTTTCTCATATCCTCGTTCAACACCTCGTCATAAGCGATAACTCTTTCCGATAAAATAGTCACTTCAACCGGAGACACGGCCTCAGAGCCATATAC
>RWGZ01000993.1:289782-338264 GCA_009725065.1 Utricularia reniformis | reverse complement strand
ATTTAATTTATTCCATCCTCCTTCGTACTAAAACGCAATGGACCTACTCCTACCTTACCAGTCCCCTAGTCGATTGTATTCATGTCGTCAAAAAAGATACTTTAAAAAATTAGAATATGACCACAAAAAGAGGGAAAATTTTTATTTTCAAAAAGATCGATGAGTCACGTCTATACATAATACTTGCACAAATTGGAAATATGCCAAGTCCGTGGTAGCTCCTCCCCGCTCATATTTGCGATTTTGTACGTTCCTTCCTTCACTACGGCCGTTACTCTGTACGGTCCTTCCCACTTTCGATCCAACTTGCCAACATGCTTTGAGACTTCCACTTTCTTAAGAATCAAGTCTCCAACTTTTAACAACATAGGTCGAACGCCTTTGTCGTGCCTCTTAGCCATCCGCCTTTTACATACCTCCATTCGTATTGCGGCTCTATCGCGGATATCATCAATACAGTGAAGGTCCAACTTTCTCATATCCTCGTTCAACACCTCGTCATAAGTGATAACTCTTTCTGATAAAATAGTTACTTCAACCGGAGACACGGCCTCGGAGCCATATACCAAAGAGAAAGAGCTGAATCCAGTAGTGGACCTCGGTGATGTCCGATATGCCCACATCACATTATGCAATTCATCCACCCAAGAGCCCTTGGATTCATCTATCCGTGTTTTCAGCTGTTGTAAGATAATACGATTGATAACCTCGGTAAGCCCGTTTGTTTCTGGTTGTGCCACGGAGGTAAACCGTTGTTCAATTCCATAACTCTCACACCATTCATTAACCCTCTTTCCGGCAAATTGCGTTCCGTTATCTGATTCCAAAATCCTAGGAATTCCGAATCGACACACGATATACCTCCAAAGTAAACTGATAACTTCCTGTTCCCGAACGCGTGATACAGCTTCAACCTCTATCCACTTGGAGAAATGATCCACAGCCACGATGCAGAACTTCTTTTGGCTAGGTGCCTTCAGAAATGGACCTAAAATATCGATGCCCCACATATCGAAAGGGAATGTTGTCGGTAAAGGCTTCATATTAGCTCTCGGTACATGATGCACGTTTGAGTGGAACTGACAAGCGGAACAAGCCCGAACAAAATTCTCACAATCTTTCACCAGTGTTGGCCAAAAATAACCGGCCCTCTTAACCTTTGATCTTATCTAAAAATGTTTTGTGTATTTATTTTTAGATCAGTCAATTTTATGATTAATTCGTAATTTGTGTTTTGTGGGGACACGAGCAATATACGAGGTTGGGCCCACAATGTGTGGGCTTACGTCCTCGGGAGAGCGATGCTCTACCTTGGTTTTCACTATGATGAGCAAATGATACAAATACAATGGGATACTAACGATAAAACGGGTGAAAACGGATCGAGAAACGATCGAATACGTAGTTACACTGCACTCGGCGCGAATGAACAGTGCAGAAGGTGGATTGGGCGCGACAAAAGGCTAGTCGCGACGAGTGAGTGACTCGTCGCGGTTTGGCTTCAAAGTGTGATTCGTCGCGGATTGGTTCAGAGGCGGTTCGTCGCGGCTAGGTTAGTCGCGAGTCAGGGAACGAAGGCTGACTCGTCGCGAGTCCAGATCAAGGCTGATTCGCCGCGGATTTGTGCTTGGTCGCGGCTAAGTGATTTTGGTCGCGACTTAAGAGCTGTTTTCGCCTTGGGATGTGTGATCAAGATTCAAAAAGCCAAAAGTCCCTTCTTAATGCCTCAAGACTCCTATTTATAGGCAAATTAAGCCCAAAACTCACCCTCTTGGGCCCATAAGCATGGTTCACCTCACTTAGCCCAAAATGATTAAATATTCATAATTAGGATATAATCAATGTCATGTTGATCTCGAAGCCTCGGGAACCAACCCGGACAAGATGTTAGTCGGAAATACGATCGGAAAATTCCCGAGAACCTCGTATACCGATCCTTCGCTTTTAGATAGTGAATTCACAGCCAGACAACCTTATTGCACCTGTTCGGTGTGTTCTCGGTGGCAAATGACGAAAATACCCCTGGTCTCGTCCAGGTCCGGAATGGCCCGAAATACTTCGAAACGCTCACCGAGGCTTTATATGTCGCTTGGCAAGTCAGAATTGCGAGAATGCCACTTGAGAATGCCCTTCGATACAAAATATGAGAATACCTGAAAATACCGAGGATACCGAAAATACCAATAATATCGATCACCGTGTTAGACGAGCTCCCGGGTGAGAATACATATAAAGAATACACCCGGGTAATATCAATACCGATGGCAAGAATGTGACAACTCCGTTTTATGAACGGGTCGAGAACGCGATGGCGCCGTTTTATGAACGGGTGGATCTGGCGATGGCCCCGGGTGCAAGTATATACCGGAGAAAACGTGCAAGTAAATTACGGGCGCTTCGTGAGGCCCCATGAGAATGAGGTGATCTGGGGTGCAAGTTTATACCCGGAGATAATGTGCAGTGAATTCTGGGTGCTTCGTGAGACCCTATGATAATATATTGACTCCGGGTGCAACTTTATACGTGTGGGACAGTGCAATGTTAATGTGCAAGTTTATACTCAACGAGAATGCAAGATCGCTGACAAATACTAAATATCGTTTACACGGCAGAGATATCCTTTTTCAAGGAATTCATGGCCGATTACCCGGATGAAATTGTGTTATTTATTGTGCAAGAAAGTATTAAACCACATGTTTGAGTGGTTAGCTATCTATCGTCAACTAGGAGCGAAATCTATTAAAAGGTCGAGCATTTTTTATTGCGATTGAGATCACCGAGAGATTAACCTGCAACTGTGATCATACTTATGGTTTTCATTTGAATAAACGATTGAAAACGGGAAAATACTCGCTTTATGGTTTGCATTCATCAAACGTTATGATCACTGGGGATTCGTACCCAGGATCGGAATTATCGTATAAACTTTATGTGATTATCTGGAACCCCTGTCACATTCTTGATTCAGATTATTCGATGTTATATTTTTCTTAAGGCGATCGGAGAAATTGAAGAGAAATGAAAGGAAGTTTCATTAAATGACGAGGACTATTAAGTTCTTTAATATCAAGAGAAGAGTGTATTAGCGGTGTAGTTATGAAGCCACATTATAACATGACTTCATTCGCTAAACCAACTTAGTACGGTCCCATAGCACAGACTTCATTATTTGCAAAGGCGTATTTTCATTGACCGTCAAATTGACCAATTCATGGCCTTATGGTATCAATTCTCGTTAGTTATAATCGGGCAATCTCGGATATTACAGAAATTGAAAAATGATTCCCGGGTATAACCTGGGTAATTTCACCTACCAAGAGACTATTGGCTCGAAAATCCATCATTCAGGCTTAATCATCTGCACATATATTTACTNTCGAAGACGGCGGGCTCCTCCGCCGGTCTTTTTCCCTTATCCGAGCGAGATGCTCGGCTGGTCACTCCCTCCGAGTAGACCTCTCGGCGTGTTTCCTCCACCACCGGATCCGTCAGCTGCTCCCCACTTATCTCGCCCTCTTCATCGTCCCCGATGATGTCCACTAAGTTTTCGGCGAAGTCGTACATGCCGTCGTCGGGGGTTGGCTCTTCAACCGTACATCCTAATCGCCGAGACAGCGGGATTAGGTCTTGGGGGCTCTCAATAATTGTTGCAGCCGGATCCTCTTCTATCGGCACGAGATCGGCCGCCGCTGCAGCAGGTTGTGGTGGTGAAGGAACGTCGCGTCTTATCTCTCCAGTTGGAGACGCCGTCTCTCGCAAACTTGACGCCAACTCGGCCGCGGCAGTGCGGTTCCGAGTCCCCGGTGGCTCCTCAAAAAGAAGCTCATCATCCTCCGCAAGAAGATCGCGGAGGAAATACAGCCGGTCCCCCTTCTTATTTTGATCCTGAGCGGGAGCCATTATCTTATCTGCAAAACACACAAGTTAAGTGAGAAACGTAAGTTTGAGCTCAGAATAAATTAAATTAGGTTCCTAAGCGTGGATCCTATCAAAAAAAAAAATTATTAATACACGGGTGAATACACGGACGAGGTACCTAGCAGTTCTCTACTAAAGTGGGGGGGGGATCGGAAGGAGGTTGAAGGCAACCAAGATCGGAGCGTAAAGTAGGGTCTTCACGGTCCAGTCGGCGCCGTCAGACCTAGAGCAGTCCAGGAACGCCTTCCTCAGGGTTCTCGGAAGGGACACCTGGAATTTTGGGCCGTAGGCCTCAGGAAAAAATGGTTCCCCTTCAACGGGGAACCGCCAAGGAAGGCTCAAGGGAGACAACCTCGTCTCCCCCACCCCGCTGACGAAGAAAAAATGTTTCTTCCAGTCATGGTTGGAATGGGGTGCGGAAAAAGGAATTGGGCTCGTCTTATGCCGCGGGCGGAAATATATACAACCCCGGGCACCAAAATTAGCGGCCGCACCGATATAGAAAATGCGGAAGAAAAGATCTATGGTTGGGGGGATACAATTCACCTCCATAAAAATTATGAAGGCGATGACGAGAGAAATGGAATTCGGAGTTAGTTGAAATAAATGAATTTGTAGATGCGAGAGCAATTCTACAAGGAATGAATGAAGAGGAAAGCGAAGGCCACATTCTAAATGTTCGAGAGAAACGGTATGGGTGGCAATCGGAGGCATCAAAAGACGATCACTAGGATCGGGTTGGTATAGCACACAGTCGGAAGGGAAATAGTATTCCTCTAGAATCGATCTCCACTTCCGAGAATGCATGCTATGAGGTTGGTTAAAGGATTTAAGAGCTTTCACCGCGGAATTTTGAGGTCCGAGGGTGTTTTCAAGATGAGTCACCCTCTCGAAAAAATGGGAATTTACGGTGGAAAGGCAAGGAGGAAAAAGGGCTGAAAACGAATCGAAACTCCCCGGATTGGATGAAGAGTCCGAATGGTTTGAAGATGAGGAAGCAGATCCCGAGGATTCGGTACGATCGGAAGACATTGGTAAATTTAAATTCAAATTTATTTTTTGAAGTTAATTTTACAATTTTTAAGTCCGAGTCGCGACAAGTGGATGATTCGTCGCGACTACTACAGTATTCGTCCGAGTAGAACAGTCCTGGTTTAAGTTATGCACGTTTCGTCGCGACTTACGAGTTTGGTCGCGAGTGGTACAGTCCGTTAGATTCGTCGCGAGTGGTACAGAGTTCTGGTTCTTTATCGCGGGATTGTCGCGACTTACTGATTAGTCGCGAGTAGCACAGCTAGTGTGATTCGTCGCGAATGGCACAGTGCACAGATAGGTTGATTCGTCGCGAGAGTATAGAAGCGCGCGAGAGAGAATGAATTGTGAGGAGCGAGCAGTCTATTTATAGGGGCAGAATCCCGAGCCGGAAAATCCCGAAATTTTCACCCGAGCTCAGAATCTGACGTACTTAGTGTCAAAACGATCGTATCGACGAGAGCTTTTCAACCGTGCTAAGGATTTCATCGGCGGGACTCCAGAACGATAATTGACTTTCGGGACGAGCTATTGATATATGGTTTACGACTCAGACTCTGAATCTGAAAACCAGGGGACTATTGATATTACCCGGGTATATCCTCTTATATTTATTCTCGCCCGGGAGCTCGTCTGACGTGATTATTGGTATTTTCGGTATTCTCGGTATTTTCGGTATTCTCATATTTTCATCGGATGGCGTTCTCAAGTGGTATTCTCGTCATTCCGGCTTGCCGAGCGACATATAAAGCCTCTGTAAGCATTTTGAAGACGTTTTGGGTCATTTCGGCCCCAGACGGGGCCAGGGGTATTTTCGTCATTTGCCACCGGGAGTGCACCGAACAGGTGCAATAATGTTGTCCAGCTGCGAATTCGCTATCTAAAAGCAAAGGATCAATATACGAGGTTCTCGGAAATTTTCTGATCGTATTTACGATTAATACCTTGTCCGGATTGGTTCCCGAGGCTTCGAGATCAACATGGCATTTATTATATCATAATTAGGAATATTTAATCATTTTTGGGTTAAGTGAGGTGGACTAGGCTTATGGGCCCAAGAGGTTGAGTTATGGGCTACACTCCTCTATAAATAGGAGTCACAAGGCTTCGAGAAAGGATTCGGTTTTTTATCACGCTTCCCAAGGCAAAACCAGTTCTCCAGTCGCGACCAAACAGCCTAGCCGCGACGAGTCACCCTGACTCGCGTCCAGTGGCCATTGAACCCAGCCGCGACGAGTCACCCCTGACTCGCGCCCAGTGGCCACTCCCCCCAGCCGCGACGAATCCTCCACTCGTCGCGAACAGAACCCTTCTCGCGCCCAGTCCACCTGTCTGCACTGTTCACTCGCGTCCAGTGCAACGCAACTGCATATCCGACCGTTTTTTGATCCGTTTTCACCCGTATTATCATTATCATCTCATTGTAATTGTATCACTTGACTATTATAGTGAAAACCAAGGTAGAGCTTCGCTCTCCCGAGGACGTAAGCCCACACATTGTGGGCCCAACCTCGTATATCGCTCGTGTCCCCACAACAATATAAATTACGAATTAATCATAAATTGACTGATCTAAAAATAAATATCCAAAACATTTTTAGACTAGATCANGTAATCTTTTATCAGTTCCAACCATCTCCGTTGTCTCATGTTAAGCTCCCTCCGGGTGAATAGGTACTTCAAACTCTTATGGTCAGTGAATATCTCGCACCTAACACCGTACAGGTAATGTCTCCAAATCTTGAGTGCGAATACCACCGCGGCTAATTCTAAATCTTGTGTCGGATAGTTCAATTCGTGTATCTTCAATTGACGGGATGCATATGCTATAACCTTCCCTCCCTGCATCAGTACACACCCGAGTCCTTCTTTCGATGCGTCGCTGTATACCGTGAAGTCGTGTCCTGGTGTGGGTAATACCAGTATTGGTGCCGATGTCAATTTCATTTTGAGACATTCAAAAATCTCTTCACATTTCTCATCCCACGTATACTTCGTTTCCTTTCGGGTCAAATTTGTCAACGGTTTAGCAATCCTTGCGAATCCCTCGATGAATTTCTGATAGTACCAGGCTAATCCTAAGAAACTCCTCACTTCTCGAGCATTTGTCGGTCTTGGCCAATTCGTCACTGTCTCTATCTTGGTTGGATCTACTGTCACCAATCCTGCTGATATCACGTGTCCTAGAAAAGCTATGTTGTCCATCCAAAATTCACACTTGCTGTATTTGTCATACAACTTCTCTTGTCTGAGAGTCTGTAATACTATTCTCAAATGTTGCTCGTGTTCCTCCCGGTTGTGAGAGTAAACTAGGATGTCGTCAATGAACACCACCACGAACTTGTCTAAGTATTGACGAAATACTCGATTCATCAAATCCATGAAAATTGCTGGAGCATTAATCAATCCGAACGGTACAACCGTGCATTAGTAATGGCCGTACCTCGTTCGAATGGCTGTCTTCGGTATGTCTCCTTCTCTTACTCGGACCTGATGATACCCTGACCTCAAGTCTAATTTTGAGAACACCTTCGCGCCTTGTAACTGATCAAACAAGTCATCGATTCTAGGCAACAGGTACTTGTTCTTTATCGTGACCTTGTTTAATTCTCGGTAGTCGTAGCACAATGTTAACTCGCCGCTTTTCTTTCTAACAAATAACACTGGTGCTCCCCAAGGGGAGTTGCTTGGCCTGAGAAATCCTTTTTCCAATAGCGACTCAATCTGTTGTTTCAGCTCCTACATCTCTCTAGGTGCCATTCGGTACGGAGCCTTGGAGATTGGTTGTGTTCCAGGGAGTAGTTCTATTTCCATTTCCACTTCTCTCTGAGGCGGTTGCCCCGGTAGCTCGTCGAGAAACACATCACTGTATTCACAAACCACTGGAACAGACTTCAATGGTGTCCCTTCCTTCTCCGTCGTGACAAATGCTAGCCAGTTCGATCGATCTTTATATTCCTCATCCTCACCCACAATCGGTTTTCCGACCATGTCCTTTCTCCCTTCCCGCGGCGTACTAAAAGTGATCGTACGTTCCCGACATCTCACCTGCACATCGTACCTAGATAACCAATCCATTCCTAGTATGGCATCAAATCTCATATCCCCTAACTCAATCAAATCTGCCTATGTTCGCATTGTGTCCACTTCCACCGTGCATCCTTTATAGATTCTATTTGTCTCCATGGCTTCGGATCCCGGTGTTTTTACTTTGATTTTAGCGTTAATCCCCGTTATCCCAAACCGTTTCGCTAACTTCTCCGACACGAACGAATGTGTCGCCCCACAGTCAAATAATACGAAAGTTGTAAAGCCGTTAATAAGTAGTGTACCTGCCACGACGTCCTCAGCCTCCGAGGCTTGTTCCTTGTTCACAGCGAACACTCGAGCATTTCCAATAATCCTTTCCCTTACCCTGTTTTCGGCTACCCCGGTTTCGATCCTCCTCCTCTTCGGGCAGTCTTTGGCAAAGTGTCCTTTCTGGCCGCACTTGAAACAATTGTTGGTTCCTGCTCGGCATTCTCCAAAATGGTTCTTCCCGCATTTGGCGCACGCAGGCCTGATCGGTGGTCCTTGTGCCGATCCAAAACTCTATGCAGTGATCTTTCCTTTCCACTCTCCCCGTCCTTGAACTTCGTTCCTTGCAGAGCTTCTAGTGCGTTCCTTATCNCAAGTATTATGTATAGACGTGACTCATCGATCTTTTTGAAAATAAAAATTTCCCCTCTTTTTGTGGTCATATTCTAATTTTTTAAGTATCTTTTTCGACGACATGAATTCGATCGACTAGGGGACTGGTAAGATAGGAGTAGGTCCACTGCATTTTAGCATGAAGGAGGATGGAATAAATTAAATAGGTTAGATTAGAAATGCAGTGCACCACTTGTCTTATAGTCGATCATTTTCAAACTCGTCAAATTAGATACTGTGTCAAAATATTTTGAATATGATGAGTCTTCCTGTCCGCGGCAGAACCGTCTGTACATAATGACTGTTGGAATATGTTAAGGGCCTTGTTTGTTGTGATTTAGCCGGCTTAGAACCGAGCATATTTTCGTGTCAAATCAGGGTGCAAGTATATACCTGACTCCTCCATGACACGCCGGCGAGGGTCGCGCCCTCGCCGGAGGCTGGTCCATTTCCGCATGGCACCGTCTTATGGACGGGCCGAATGACGCCGTTTTATGAACGGGTCGAGAGTGCGATGGCACCGTCTTATGGACGGGCCGAATGACACCGTTTTATGAACGGGTCGAATACACGATGGCGCCGTCTTATGGACGGGCCGAATGACACCGTTTTATGAACGGGTCAAGAGGGTGATGACCCCGGGTGCAAGTATATAACAGCGGCGAGAGTGTGACGGCCCCGGGTGCAAGTATATACCGGCGGCGAGAGTGTGACGGCCCCGGGTGCAAGTATATATCGGCGGCGAGAGTGTGATGGCCTCGGGTGCAAGTATATACCGGAGGCGAAAGTATGATAGTGCCGGGTGCAAGTATATACCGGAGACAACGTGCAAGTAAATTACGGGCGCTTCGTGAGGCCCTATGATAATATATTGACTCCGGGTGCAACTTTATACGTGTGGGACAGTGCAATGCTGATGTGCAAGTTTATACTCAACGAGAATGCAAGATCGCTGAGAAATACTAAATATCGTTTACACGACAGAGATATCCTTTTTTCAAGGAATTCATGGCCGATTACCCGGATGAAATCGTGTTATTTATTGTGCAAGAAAGTATTAAACCACATGTTTGAGTGGTTAGCTATCTATCGTCAACTTGGAGCGAAATCTATACAAAGTTCGAGCATTTTTTATTGCGATTGAGATCACCGAGCGATTACCCTACAACTGTGATCATACTTATGGTTTTCATTTGAATAAATGATTGAAAACGGGAAAATACTCACTTTATTGTTTGCATTCAACAAACGTTATGATTACTGGGGACTCGTACCGAGTATCGGAATTATCGTATAAACTTTATGTGATTATCTGGAACCCCTGTCACATTCGTGAAATTACGCATTAAATAAGTATTTATTCCTAATTGGCGAACTAATCATATGAGAAGCTATTATTATTTTGGAGATTAACTTCTTGATTCAGATTATTCGATGTTAGATTTTTCTTATGCGATCAGAGAAATTGAAGTGAAATAAAAGGAAGTTTCATTATATGACGAGGAATACTTAGTTAATTACTATCAAGAGAATAGTGTATTTTCATCATCGGAGAAGTTATGAAGCCACGTTATGACATGGCTCCATTCGCTAAACCAACTTAGTACGGTCCTATAGCACAGACTTCATTATTTGTAAAGACATATTTTCAATGACCGTCAAATTGACCAAGTGATGGCCTTATGGTATCAATTCTCATTTGTTATGATTGGGCACTCTCAGATATTACAGAAATTGTAAAGTGATACTCCCACCAAAGGGGACTATTGGCTCGAAAATCCATCATTTAGGTTTAATCATATGCACATAGATTTACTTGCCGATTGATCGTGTTCTTGGTTTTCATTCAGAGAAAATGATTAGAGTAGCCAAATATTCATCCCAGGGTATGAATTCAACTAAATTCTTCTACGACTGGGGACTCACAGTAATGATCAAAGTGATCGAAAAAGTTTCCCACAACAAAGAATATTATGGATAAAATGTTTGTTGTATAAGGATATTTATTTGCATCGATATTTGCCCATTTAATGATTAAGAGGTCTCATTTTTGGTAGCTTTGATAGCTTACAACACGATAGTTTGTTTATTGGCGAATGAGCAAATCTATACAGAAAAATTCTAAAAAAAGATTATAAAGCAGTATACGAAGAGGATTTCTTTCGGACAGATGGTGAGAAAGACGTTTGTCTCGTCCATAGCACAGAATAGCATTTGATAAGTTGTGAAAACTGCCTCACATGAAGATGTATCTTCGTCTCGAACAACGTTGTGTCCTTCGCCCGTTCTCCGGATATCAAGTGGATAAGTCAAAGAGATAGAATCAAGTTATTGTTGGGGTCATGTTAGCGATGAACATGATGAATCTATGTCAAGTGGATGAGCCTGTATTTTTATATCGTATAAATGGTGTATCCAGTAATTGTCTCATGGCTGTCTCGTATTTTTTGTTATGGTTGAAAGAGCCAAGAAGCTCCAAGAAGCTGCCCTGGATGTATTAAGTTCGCTCCATTAAACGAAGTTGCAATACTCAAGGGTCATTCCCTAATGTATGGCGAGGAAACTTGTGTTACGATCTCCTATGATGAGAGACGCCTGATCGGGATCCGTACGAAAGTGTTCAAGTAATTACCCCCGAAAGGAGTACACTCTTTCAACACATTGTGAATGGGTCTTAAGTATTTTATGGATGGCTCGGGTTCATTATTTATGAGACAGATGGATTAGCATGTTATTGTTTAACACGTGCGTAGCTATTTACGGTCATACGGACTAGAGAATTATTGCGAGTATGACATGGACTATCTTATTTACTATTGGAGATATTGTAAAGTCGTTTTATAGACGGCATAGATTTTCTTACCTGAGATAACACCACGAATTTAGCAATATCTATCAAGCTTGATCGAGTTGTAAGGTTTTATTATAGACGGAACCAAGCAGAGGCATCATAATTTTACTAACAAATCGAAACGACGCATCATAATTTTAGTCAATAACGAAGCGCACGAGTATGCAAAGTAAAAAGTGATACGTATAAGAGCATACACTCCAAGTTGAAGAACCATGAAATTCTCAATTCATCTCGAAATCTGATTCCATTAGTAATAACAAGATGAGTTTGACCTTATTCATGGTATTGTTAAAAATTTATGAACGAGTTCTGGATTTCTAGACGAGCTGATATAATGTGGTTTACAACTCAGAATCTGAATCTGATAATCAGGGTGATATCACCCTGAGATATTTATTATTCGATGACACATATATATATCTATATAGTAATTCCCAAGTTGAGGAATAAAGTAGATCGATATATTTTGATGATTGACATTGTTTATAGCTAATCGTGGTATTTGGATCGGGTATCTTATTTATTGGAACATTGTGCCTAATTTAGAGATTAATGGGTCATAATTTATTGAACTCCATTATTGGTGGACCTAGAGAGTTATAATTGGGTTGGATTAATCATCTATATAAACATGTCAAAAGAAAGAAAAAGGGTTTTTGGATTCTTGACCTAAAGTGGAGGCCGCTATTCACTTCTTTTTCGCCCGGGAAACCTACGACTACAACCATCAAAACATGATCTTTTTTCATTTTTTTTCTACAACATGTTCTCCTATTGTAAATCTACGAACTTGACATTTATAGTGTATTTAAAGGCTACGGCCGGGGTGGTTTTTTATCCTTTCTTTTACAGAAAGGTTTTCCACCTACAAAAATCGTGTCTTTTTACTTCTTGCTTTCGTATTACTTTTTCGTTCGACCCCTATCCGTAAATGGGGGTCTAAATTTTGTTATTGCGGATTTTTAGCAGCAATAACATTGGCGCCGTCCGTGGGGACGTTTTTAATCCCATTGAGTTTTTTTCCGGAGTTTATGATGGAAAACGCGAATATATTTTTGATTCAGCGCAGTTTCGGTATTATGTTTGTTTCTGATTATTGAAATATTGGATTGGTCTGCAATTATTGTGAACTGTTATACACATATGCATCTCAGTTCTGAACGGTGAAGATTGAATTTTATGGTCGTTTGGATTTTCGNATATACTAAAATAGTCAGTTCGAAAACAGAATGATAGTGAAAGTCATAACAACTCGACTTCATGTCATAGCATTTAAACTAGAGTTTAACCACATAAATCATGGAATAACAAAGTTATTCTTGTTTCTAACAACATGTATTCATATTTTAACAACATCAATTCTAGTTTACTTGATATCAAAAATATCATACCTAGAACATGTGGAAATATTTGTAAAATGAGTCGAATGATATTCATGCAAATAACAATGTATATTTGGTAAACCCAAGTGTATTCAAACTAAATAAAGCCTAACATCACGAATACTTGTTGTAAATACAAAAAACATAAGTTCAAAAACAGAACGATCGTGCAAGTTATAATAACACTACTTCATGTCATATAAATTAAACTAGAGTTTAATCACATAAATCATTGTATAGCCAAGTTATTCTTGGTTCTAACAACATGTATTCATGTTTTAACGACATCAATTCAATTTTAATTGAAATCAAAATCATCACACCTAGAACATGTGGAACAATATGAAAAATGAGCCGAAAAATATTCATTCAAATCTCATTGTAAATTTTGTAAAACCAAGTGTATTCAATCTAAATAAAGCATAACATCACAAATACATGTTGTATATACAAAAAAAAGAAGTTCGAAAACAGAATGATCGTGCAAGTGATAACAACACGACATCATGTCATTCAATTTAAACTATAGTTTAATTACTTAAATCATGCTATAACCAAGATATTGGTGGTTCAAACAACATGTATTCATTTTTTAACAACATCAATTGAAGTTTGATTGAAATTGATATCATCACACCTAGAATATGTGGAACTATGTGAAAAATGTGTCGAATGATATTCATGCAAATCACATTGTAAATATGGTAAAACCAAGTGCATTCAAACTAAATAAAGCCTAACATCACGAATACTTGTTTTATATACAAAAAAAGTTTGTTCGAAAACGGAATGATCGTGAAAGTCATAACAACACGACTTCATGTCATAGCATTTTCATCTAGAATTTAATCACATAAATCATGGTATAACCAAGTTTTTATTGGTTCTAACAACATGTTTACAGATTTTAACAACATGAATTCAAGACTAATTGAATTCAAAATTATGAAACCTAGAACATGTGGAACTCCGTGAAAAATGAGCCGAATGATATTCATTCAAATCATGTTTTAAATTTGGTAAAACCAAGTGTATTAAAACTAAATAAAGCCAAACATCACAAATACTTGTTGTATATACAAAAAAATTCAGTTCGAAAACAGAATGATCGTGCAAGTCATAATAACACGACATCATGTCATTCAATTAAAACTATAGTTTAATCACTTAAATCATGGTATAACCAAGTTATTGGTGGTTCTAACAACATGTATTCATTTTTTAACAACATCAATTGAAGTTTAATTGAAATTGAAATCATCACACCNTACATGCCGTCATCGGGGGTGGGCTCCTCAACCGCGTATCCTAATCGCCGAGACAGCGGGATTAGGTCTTCGGGACTCTCAGTAATCGCCGCAGCCGGCTCCTCATTTATCGGCTCGGGATTAGCCATCGTTGCAGCAGGTTGTGGTGGTGGAGGAGTGTTGCATCTTATTTCCCCAGTCGGGGATGCCACTTCTTGTAAACTCGACGCCAGCTCGGCCGCGGCAGTTCGGTTCCGAGTCCCCGGTGGCGCCTCGAAGATGAGCTCATCATCCTCCGCAAGAAGGTCATGGAGGAAATTCAGCCGGTCCCCCTTTTTTGTTGGATCCTTAGCTGGAGCCATTATGTTATCTGCAAAACACGTAAGTTAAGTGAGAAACGCGAAGTTGAAATTTGAAACAAGTTAAATCAAGTTCCTAAATTTCGAACCTATCAAAGAAGAGTTATCAAATTTAGCCCCTATATGAATATACGGTTCAGATACTTAGTAGTTCTCTACTAAAATGGTGGGGGACCGGAAGGAGGTTGAAAGCAACCAAGATCGGGGCGTAAAATAAGGTCTTCACGGTCCAATCAGCGCCGTCAGACCCAGAGCAATCGAGGAGTGCCTTCCTCAGAGGTCTCGGAAGGGCCTCCCGAGGAAGAGGGCTGTAGGCTTCAGGAAAAAATGGTTAAGGCTCAAGGGAGACAGCCTCGTATCCCCCACACCGCAGACAAAGAAGAAGTGTTTCTTCCAGTCATGGTTGGAGTGGGGTGCAGAAAAAGGGAATGGGCTCGTCTTGTGCCTCGGGCGGAAAAATATACAACCTTGGGCACCAAAATTGACGGCAGCACCGATATAGAATATTTGGAAGAAAAGGTCTATAGTTGGAGGGATACAATTCACCTCCATAAATATTATGAAGGCGACGACAAGAGAAACTGAGTTTGGGGTTAGTTGAAAAAGAAATGGATTTGTAGATGCGAGAGCAATTCTACAAGGAAAGGATGGAGAGGAAAGCGAAGGCCACATTCTAAATGTTCGAGAGAAACGGTATGGGTGGCAATCGGAGGCGTCAAAAGGCGGTCGCTAGGATCAGGTTGGTATAGCACACAGTCGGAAGGGAAATAATATTGTTCAAGGATCGATCTCCACTTCCGAGAATGCATGCTATGAGGTTGGTTAAAGGATTTAAGAGCTTTAACCGCGGAATTTTGAGGACCGAGGGTGTTTTCAAGATGAGTTACCCTCTCGAAAAAATGAGAGTTTACAGTGGAAAGGCAGGGAGGAAACGGGGCTGAAAACTAATCGAAACTCCCCGGATTGGATGAGGAGTCCGAATGACTTGAAGATGAGGAAGCAGATCCCGAGGATTCGGTACGATCGGAAGACATTGGTAAATTTAAATTCAAATTTATTTTTTGAAGTTAATTTTACAATTTTTAAGTCCGAGTCGCGACAAGTGGATGTTTCGTCGCGACTACTACAGTACTCGAGTGGTACAGTCGCGAGTAGAACAGTCCTGGTTTAAGTTATGCACGTTTCGTCGCGACTTACGAGTTTGGTCGCGAGTGGTACAGTCGTAAGATTCGTCGCGTGTGGTACAGAGTTCTGGTTCTTTATCGCGGGATTCGTCGCGACTTACTGATTAGTCGCGAGTAGCACAGCTAGTGTGATTCGTCACGAATGGCACAGTGCACAGATAGGTTGATTCGTCACGAGAGTATAGAAGCGCGCGAGAGAGAATGAATTGTGAGGAGCGAGCAGTCTATTTATAGGGGCAGAATCCCGAGTCGGAAAATCCCGAAATTTTCACCCGAGCTCAGAATCTGACGTACTTAGTGTCAAAATGATCGTATCGACGAGAGCTTTTCAACCGTGCTAAGGATTTCATCGGCGGGACTCCAGAACGATAATTGACTTTCGGGACGAGCTATTGATATATGGTTTACGACTGAGACTCTGAATCTGAAAACCAGGGGACTATTGATATTAACCGGGTATATTCTCTTATATTTATTCTCGCCCGGGAGCTCATCTGACGTGGTTATTGGTATTTTCGGTATTCTCGGTATTTTCGGTATTCTCATATTTTTATCGGATGGCGTTCTCAAGTGGTATTCTCGTCATTCCGGCTTGCCGAGCGACATATAAAGCCTCTGTAAGCATTTTGAAGATGTTTCGGGTCATTTCGGCCCCAGACGGGGCCAGGGGTATTTTCGTCATTTGCCACCGGGAGTGCACCGAACAGGTGCAATAATGTTGTCTAGNGAGGAGAACAAGGAATTGAAATCAAAGAATGAGTCCCTCCAAGCCACCGTGGATGGTCTTCGGGCTCGAGCCGCCAGGTTGCCGTCCCAGATCAACGATTGTTTGCGGAAACTGATCTGGGAGTGATATTACCCGGGTATATTCTCTTATATTTATTCTCGCCCGGGAGCTCGTGTGACGTGGTTATTGGTATTTTCGGTATTCTCGGTATTTTCGGTATTCTCATATTTTTATCGGATGGCGTTCTCAAGTGGTATTCTCGTCATTCCGGCTTGCCGAGCGACATATAAAGCCTCTGTAAGCATTTTGAAGATGTTTCGGGTCATTTCGGCCCCAAACGGGGCCAGGGGTATTTTCGTCATTTGCCACCGGGAGTGCACCGAACAGGTGCAATAATGTTGTCCAGCTGCGAATTCGCTATCTAAAAGCAAAGGATCAATATACGAGGTTCTCGGAAATTTTCTGATCATATTTCCGATTAATACCTTGTCCGGATTGGTTCCCGAGGCTTCGAGATCAACATGGCATTTATTATATCATAATTAGGAATATTTAATCATTTTTGGGTTAAGTGAGGTGGACTAGGCTTATGGGCCCAAGAGGTTGAGTTATGGGCTAAACTCCTCTATAAATAGGAGTCACAAGGCTTCGAGAAAGGATTCGGTCTTTTATCACGCTTCCCAAGGCAAAACCAGTTCCTCAGTCGCGACCAAACAGCCTAGCCGCGACGAGTCACCCTGACTCGCGTCCAGTGGCCGTTGAACCCAGCCGCGACGAGTCACCCCCTAACTCGCGCCCAGTGGCCATTCCCTCCAGCCGCGACGAATCCTACACTCGTCGCGAACAGAACCCTTCTCGCGCCCAGTCCACCCGTCTGCACTGTTCACTCGCGTCCAGTGCGACGCAACTGCATATCCGACCATTTTTTGATCCGTTTTCACCCGTATTATCATTATCATCTCATTGTAATTGTATCACTTGACTTTTATAGTGAAAACCAAGGTAGAGCTTCGCTCTCCCGAGGACGTAAGCCCACACATTGTGGGCCCAACCTCGTATATCGCTCGTGTCCCCACAACAATATAAATTACGAATTAATCATAAATTGACTGATCTAAAAATAAATATCCAAAATATTTTTAGACTAGATCAGTTTGGCGCCGTCCGTGGGGAACGAGATTTTTTATCCCATTGAGGGCTTTATTGCTGAGTGTGGATTTCTACTATCATGACTACTCGGATTTCTAATGAAGATATTTTTGATGAAGAATTTGAGGCGGATCCTATTCCTCAAATTAACGATGATTTTAATGTGTTACCGGGGGCTCGATCGTCAGCTCTGGAAGAGCCCCCTGCTCATAACGTGACTATCCGGCCCTCCCGGAGCGGGTTTTCATCCCTGGAGGGACCAAGTTTTTATCCTCGATCACGCGAATGCCTGTCCAAATGTTATGAATNATTAACGATGATTTTAATGTGTTACCAGGGGCTCGATCGTCAGCTCTGGAAGAGCCCCCTGCTCAAAATGTGACTATCCGGCCCTCCCGGAGCGGGTTTTCATCCGGGGAGGGACCCAGTTTTTATCCTCGATCACGCGAATGCCTGTCCAAATGTTATGAATTCGCACGAGTTGGCCGAGTTGCGGTCCGTAACACCGCCCACCTACCGCCACCTGCACGCTCTAGATCTGCGGATCAGACAGAACCCGATGAGGATTTGGAAGAGCGTAGGCGTATTTTATTCGCCCAATTAGAGCAAGTTGAGGCTCAAAGGAGAGCCCGAAGGAACAATGCCACCCCGGAACCTGTTATTAATGTGGCTTCAGAGGATGATATTGATCGTGTTCCGGAACCACGAGCGAATACCGCAGCAACCGAAGAGCAAAGCAACACTTTACAAAAGATCGGAGAGTTGATAGAATCAAAATTTAAAGAGATGAGCGGGAAGTTGGAACAGAGCGAGGCTAGAATGAACCAGCTGGAGGCCAATCTGACTCTTGGCCAGGAAATCGATGAGGATTTGGAAGAGCGAAGGCGTACTTTAATCACCCAATTGGAGCAAGTTGAGGCTCAAAGGAGGGCCCGTAGGAACAACGTCACCCCAGAACCTGTAATTAATGTGGCCTCAGAGGATGATGTTGATCACATTCCGGAACCACGTGCAAATACCGCAGCCATCGAAGAGCAAAGCAATACGTTACAAAAGATTGGAGAGCTGATAGAATCAAAATTTAAGGAGATGAGCGGGAGTTGGAACAAAGCGAGGCCAGAATGAACCAGCTGGAGGCCAATCTGACTCTTGGCCAAGAAAGGAGGCGAGTGTACGGGGAACACACCCGGGATACTCATCAGACCTCAGCTTACGAGGGAGATTATTTTGAGAATGAGAGGGCTAATGAGCCCATCGCAAACCGAGGAAAAACGTCACCATCCCAAGAGGTTTTGCAAAGTCCATGGAATACATCGAATGCCCTATCTCCTTTCTCCATGGCAATTATCGGAGCCACTAGCTCCGAATTTATTGAAATGCCAAAGGACCTTCCACAGTACCGCGGGTCGACTGACCGCATGCTCATACGTCGAATTTGGAGATTCATGTAAGTTTAATGAACTTCAGTGACGCGGCTATGTGTTTCGTCTTTGCCGCGTCTCTTAAGGAATCAGCCCTCCGATGGTTTAACCGGTTGCCGAAACGTTCGATCATTTCTTATCAGGATTTTAAGGATCAATCTATTCGGCTTTCGCGCCTTTTAACACACCAATAAAGTCTATTACTTCTTTGACCGCGTTGCTGTATGATTCTTCGGAAAGATTGCTGGGTTTTATTACCCGTTTTGAGGCCGAGTGTAGGAAAATACCTCGGATTACAGTTAGTGAGAAGGTTGGGGTGCTGCAGCTTATTCTAGCTGGGCATCCGTTATGTAATTCTTTGAACAGGGATCCCCCAGAAAGTATGGAAGATTTGGCTTTGAGATGCACACAATATATCCGAGAAGACGAAGGTTTACGAGATCACGGAGTGATTGAAGTATGGGCGTATGGGTCCCACAATATTGTTACAAGTCGCGGGATGGACAAGGTTGTCCCGCACGTAAAATCAAAGTTGAGAGTCTTTCCGACATACAATTATGAACAGATTTTCGCCATCATTGAGCAGAAGAAGGGTGGATCTCTCCGCTATCCCCTTCCCTTACAAGAACCAACGCAGGGGACTTACGAGTCCCAAGTATTTTGCCGTTTTCATCGGAGCTTTGGACACACAACGAATGATTGTCAAGAATTAATGTCTGAAGTGGAAAGATTGCTGGAATTGGGTCAGCTTGATGAACTGATCAGTACTGTGGAGGCTCTACCCGAGCCTAAGCTGGGAAGAATCGAGATACCGGAGGGGGCGGCACCCAAACCCCCAAGGGCCGACGCACACCGGCCAAATGAAAGAGGACGTGGATATGGAGGACAGCGTGGCCAACGTCAAGGTGGTGGCCAAAGAGGATTCTTTAATGGTGGTAGACAGAATCAGAGAGGTGGAAGGAGAGGCAAAAACTATCGTGGTCGCGGCAGGTATCAGCCGCAAAGGAACCAGCAGGGGTTTGGGTATGATGCTTACCCACCAGCCCCGGCAAAACCAGCAAGCACTACCCCTCCTCCTATTTTGAACGTTGAAAATGGCCAACCAAGATGGGGCAACCTAGGCCCCAACATTATGACTATCGCCGGGGGAAAGTGTGTCGGCAATTCGAACCGCGCCCGCAAACGCTCTTATCAAGCGTTACATCAGAAGGGGCGCTTTATGGAAGTAAATATGGTCCAGTTGACAGATTTGGACAAAATGACGATCTCTTTCGGACCTGAGGATTTATCTGGGGTTTTCTCCCCACAAGAGGATGCACTAGTTGTCTCTCCCGTTATTGCTAATCATCCCGTCTCACGAGTGCTTGTGGACATCGGAGCTGCTACCAATATTTTGACTCTGGCAGCTTTTGGGTCGCGAATCCAGTGGTGGTCCGAAAGACGAGTGGTGGTTGGAGATTTTGCATCGATTTTACGAATTTAAATAAAGCATGCCCGAAGGATCCGTATCCACTGCCGGCCATTGACATGATGGTGGATGCGGCCTGTGGCTTTGAACTGCTTAGTATGTTAGATGCCTTTAAGGGTTATAACCAAATTTTCATGCATTGTGAAGACAAGTCTTTTACTTCATTTATGACAAACAAAGGCATTTTTTGCTATAGAGTTATGCCATTTGGGTTGAAAAATGCTGGGGCCACCTATCAACGTTTAATGAATTCGATGTTCAAAGATATGATCGGAAAATCTTTGGAGGTTTATATCGACGATATATTAATAAAGAGTAAACATGGAGATAACCACATCCAGTATTTGAATGACTGTTTTGTGGTGCTGAGAAAGTATAGAATGAAATTGAATCCGCTCAAGTGTGCTTTTTGTGTGAAAGGAGGTAAATTTCTCGGCTTTATGGTATCTGAAAGAGGAATTGAGATGAATCCAGATAAGATAACGGCTATCCAAGAAATGACTCCTCCGACGACTGTTAAGGAAGTTCAAAGGCTAACTGGGAGGTTAGCCTCATTAAATCGCTTCATCTCGCGATCTGCAGAAAGAAGTTTGCCATTTTTCAAAGTTTTGCGTAAAACAAATCTTTTGTACTGGGACGACGAATGTAACAGGGCTTTTGAGAGCTTGAAAGACTATCTGAGCAAGCCACCGTTTATGTCTCCTCCATCTCCGGGAGAACCGTTGGGCTTATATTTGTCAGTGACAAGAGAGGCAGTGAGTGCTGCGTTGGTCAGACTTAGCGACAAAGAGCACAGACCAATATATTATGTGAGCAGGAAATTGCAGGGAGCGGAGTCCCGATATACCGATTTAGAGAAGTTCGTATTAGCTCTTATTGTTGCCTCAAGGAAATTGAGGCACTATTTTCAAGGACATCATATTGCAGTCTTGACAGATCAGCCTATCCGAAGTGTGCTATCAAAGATTGATGCCTCTGGTAGGCTAGCAAAGTGGAATATCGAATTGGGTCAGTATCAGATAGAGTATATCTCCAGGCGAGCATTAAAGGCTCAGGTGTTAGTAGATTTCATAGTAGAGATGACTCGGTCGGAGGAATTGGGTATTCAGGAATATTGGGACGCCTTTGTCGATGGATCGGTGTCTGCCGGGCGAGCCGGCATTGGTATCTATATTAAAGAAAGGAAATCTGGTGAAGAACATGAGTATGCGGTAAAGTTGCGCTTCTCCGCAACTAACAACGTCGCCGAGTATGAAGCCTTGATATTTGGTATTAACTTGGCAGTGGAAATTGGAATCGTTCGTTTGCATGCTCATTCTGATTCGCAGTTAGTGGTGAACCAATTTGCAAATACTTACTCCACCAAGGGGAACCATTTGTGCAGGTATCTGGAAAAACTCAAAGAGGCGGCTAAGAATCTTAAGATGTTTACGCTCACATATATCCCGAGGGAGGAAAACACGCGTGCAGACGGTCTTGCAAAGGCGGCGACGATTTTAGAACTCTCGGATGAGTCGAAGATAACAACAATGATCCATTACCAGCCCTCTGTCAGTCCATTGGAGAAACAGACGGCCGAGGTGGCTAATTTGGAACTTTCGAATGAGACATGGTTTTTAGTGGATGCCGTAACCGACGAGCCATCTTGGAAGGATGCTATTGTAGATTACCTAATCAAGAGAGAGTTGCCTACCGACGAAGGCGAGGCTGAAGAACTATGCAAAGAACTACAAATTTCGTCTATGTGGATGATAAGCTGTATAAGAAGAATTTTGGAGGCCCGTATCTTCGATGTTTGTCCCCAGTACAGGCAAAGGCCGTTATAGAGGAAGTTCACGCTGGGGACTGTGGTGATCATTCGGCAGGTCGAGCCTTGGCGAACAAGGTTAAGAGGGNTAGTGGTGAACCAATTTGCAGATACTTACTCCACCAAGGGGAACCATTTGTGCAGGTATCTGGAAAAACTCAAAGAGGCGGCTAAGAATCTTAAGATGTTTACGCTCACATATATCCCGAGGGAGGAAAACTCACGTGCAGACGGTCTTGCAAAGGCGGCGACGATTTTAGAACTCTCAGATGAGTCGAAGATAACAACAATGATCCATTACCAGCCCTATGTCAGTTCTTTGGAGAAACAGACAGCCGAGGTGGCTAATTTGGAATTTCCGAATGAAACATGGTTTTTATTAGATGCCATAACCGACGAGCCATCTTGGAAGAATGCTATTGTAATTTACCTAATCAAGAGAGAATTACCCACCGACGAAGGTGAGGCTCGAAGGACTATGCAAAGAGCTACGAATTTTGTCTATGTGGATGATAAGTTGTATAAGAAGAATTTTGGAGGCCCGTATCTTCGATGTTTGTCCCCAGTACAGGCAAAGGCCGTTATAGAAGAAGTTCACGCTGGAGACTGTGGTGATCACTCGGCAGGTCGATCCTTAGCAAATAAGGTTAAGAGGGCCGGTTATTTTTGGCCAACACTGGTGAAAGATTGTGTGAATTTTGTTCGGACTTGTTCTGCATGCAAGTTCCACTCGAACGTGCATCATGTACCAAGAGCCATTATGAAACCTTTACCGACAACATGCCCTTTCGATATGTGGGGCATCGATATTTTGGGGCCGTTTCCAAAAGCACCTAGCCAAAAGAAGTTTTGCATCGTGGCAGTGGAACATTTCTCCAAATGGATAGAGGTTGAAGCTGTATCACACGTTTGGGAACAGGAGATTATCAGCTTCCTTTGGAGGTACATTGTGTGCCGATTCGGAATTCCCAGGATTTTTTTGTCGGATAACGGAACGCAATTTTCCGGTAAGAGAGTAAACGAATGCTGTGAGAGTTATGGAATTGAACAGCGGTTTACCTCCGTGGCACACCCAGAAACAAACGGGCTTACAGAAGTTATCAATCGCATTATCCTACAACAGTTGAAAACACGGATAGATGAATCCAAAGGCTCTTGGGTGGATGAATTGCATAATGTGATGTGGGCGTATCGGACATCACCAAGGTCTACTACGGATTCAGCCCTTTCTCTCTAGTATATGGCTCCGAGGCCGTGTCTCCGGTTGAAGTGACTATTTTATCTGAAAGAGTTGTCGCTTATGACGAGGTGTTGAACGAGGATATGAGAAAATTAGACCTCCACAGTATTGATGATATCCGCGATAGAGCCGCGATACGAATGGAGATATGTAAAAGGCGGATGGCTAAGAAGCATGACAAAGGCGTTCGACCTATGTTATTAAAAGTTGGAGACTTGGTTCTTAAGAAAGTGGAAGTCTCAAAGCATGTTGGCAAGTTGGATCGAAAGTGGGAAGGACCGTACAGAGTAACGGCCGTAGTGAAGGAAGGAACGTACAAAATCGCAAATATGAGCGGGGAGGAGCTGCCACGGACTTGGTATATTTCCAATTTGTGCAAGTATTATGTACAGACGTGACTCATCGATCATTTTGAAAATAAAAATTTCCCCTCTTTTTGGTGGTCATATTCTTAATTTTTAAGTATCTTTTTTGACGACATGAATCCAATCCACTAGGGGACTGATAAGGTAGGAGTAGGTTCATTGCGTTTTAGTACGAAGGAGGTTGGAATAAATTAAATAAGATAGATTAGAAACGCAATGTACCACCGGTTTTATAGTCGATCATTTTCAAACTCGTCAAATTAAATACTGTGTCAAAATACTTTGAACATGATGAGTCTTCCTGTCCGTGGCAGAACCGTCTATACACAATGACTGTTGAAATATGTTAAGAGGCCTGTTTGTTGTGATGTATATTTCCGTGGCAAATCAGGGTGCAAGTATATACGTGACTCCTCCATGACTCGCCGACGGGGGTCGCGCCCTCGCCGGAGGCTGGTCCTTTTCCGCATGGCACCGTTTTATGAACGGGCCAAATGACACCGTTTTATGAACGGGTCTAAAGTGCGATGGCACCGTTTTATGAACGGGCCAAATGACACCGTTTTATGAACGGGTCAAATGTACGACGGCGCCGTCTTATGGACGGGCCGAGCAAGTGTGATGGCCCCGGGTGCAAGTATATATCGTCCTTGAGAATTTGATGGCCCCGGGTGCAAGTATATACCGGCGGCGAGAGTATGATGGCCCCGGGTGCAAGTATATACCGGTGGCGAGAGTATGATGGCCCCGGGTGCAAGTATATACCGGCGTTGAGAATTTGATGGCCCCGGGTGCAAGTATATACCGGCGGCGAGAGTATGATGGCCCCAGGTGCAAGTATATACCGGCGGCGAGAATTTGATGGCCCCGGGTGCAAGTATATACCGGCGGCGAGAGTGTGATGACCCCGGGTGTAAGTATATACCGATGGCAGAAATATATTGGTAAATGCAGAACAGTGGACTTATCTTGAGTATCTACTCATTTTAAAGAGGCTTTCGCCTTAGAGTTATCGCAGACTTACACAAACCCCACTACACTGGGGACTCTCTTACATCCTTATTATTATTATATGCGTTGTTGTTGCGCATCCATAATCGGAGATTCAAGCATATTCTTATTACCTCGGAAGGTTATCTCTTGTTGAGGATTATTCGGAATTACAGATTCCATATCGAGGATTCACGCATATTCTTATATTCTCGAAAGGTTATTTCTCGAGGTGGATTATTCGGAATTATATATTTCTTGAAGAATGTGGCGAGAAAATAAAGTTGAGAAGAGGAGAATTTGCGTTATTCAGAGTATGGTTCTTTATTCAAAGTACAGTGGAGAAATTAAAAGGAAAAACGAAGATCAATTTCATATATATAAAAAAAAAGGGGAGAATACAAAATGCGGAGAGTTCAAAACGGAAGAAAACAGATATGGAAGTTTATTTCTTCCTCTTGGAGCCCGAACCTTCACCGGTCTCGCTAGGGCGCTTTCTTACCAGCTTAATTGTCGACGAGGGAGGATGAGTCTCTTTTTCTTTAGTCCCCGCAACGGGCAACTTCTCGGGATTAAAGCTCGCCATCTCGACCTCATGGCGCTCCCGAGCCCCTGTCACACTAGCAGGAACGTATAATGGGGGGTCAAGTTGACCCATCACCTCCTCGTCTTTAAGAATGTCTCCCACGAGGGGACCCACCGGTTCCAGGAATAATACGGCCAACCTCCGAAACGCGTCCACCGATGGGCCCTCCTCGGGTATTTTGACCTCCTCTGAATATAGTTGCTGGTGCAAGTCTTCCTCCAAGTTGAATTGGAGCGCCCCGAACGGATCCCCAGAGCAGTCGAGTTTTTCTTCCGCATCCACAGGCACGAACTTTCCGGATAGACTGGGATCAAGTCTTTCCCTCTCTTCAGGAGTTAGGGATATGCCCAAGATTCTTTGTGTCTGGACACTCCCTCTAAAAAAATACAGAGCAGACGAAGTCGCATTAGCTAGGGCCGCCAGATTTCGGAAAGTCGTGGAGTGCACTGTATACTCCCATATCAGTTTCCGGAAACAATCATTGATCTGGGACGGCAACCTAGCAGCTCGAGCCCGAAGACTGTCTACAGTAGCCTGGAGAGAATTATTCTTTGATTTCAACTCTTTATTCTCCTCCAGGGCCTTCCCGAGAGCCTTCTTATCAGCAGTATTGGCGTCTTTGGCCTTCTTCAACTTTTCTTCTGTCTCGGCTTGGACTTCCCTCAGCTTGTCCTGAGAGTATTTCTCGTTCGTCTTAAGGGTGTCTATGGACTGCTCAAGGGCATGCCTTTTCCCAATGTGAAATGCCGCACACTCCGTCAACTCGCTGCGATGAGCCCGGTTAAGAGCTTCGATCGCCTTGTTATTTTCTTGCCGGAGCGCCGCCATCTCTTGGGCATGCTTTTCCCGCTGATTCTGCATCAATTTTTCGGCGGCCTTCTTCGTCTGCTCTCCTATTATATCCGGGCTGTCAAGCTCCGAATGCCTGAGCATGCAGTACTCCCCTATTGCGGCTGCGGTGCTCATCTCCACAACCGTCCGCTCCATCTGAAAGAAAAGCAAAAACAACGAAAAACATGTAACATACGAATGAAACAAAGAGTAAGTAACAATGGTCGATCTGATTACAAACCTCTCCCATCATGCGATGCGCGGTCGCAAACTGGCTCATCAACCGACCGAAGTCGGTAAACACCGTGTGGTCATCTCGTCCACGNATCGCCTTGTTATTTTCTTCCCGGAGCGCCGCCATCTCTTGGGCATGCTTTTCCCGCTGATTCTGCATCAATTTTTCGGCGGCCTTCTCCGTCTGCTCTCCTATTATATCCGGGCTGTCAAGCTCCGAATGCCTGAGCATGCAGTACTCCCCTATTGCGGCTGCGATGCTCATCTCCACAACCGTCGGCTCCATCTGAAAGAAAAGCAAAAACAACGAAAAACATGTAAGATACGAATGAAACAAAGAGTAAGTAACAATGGCTGATCTGATTACAAACCTCTCCCATCATGCGACGCGCGGTCGCAAACTGGCTCATCAACCTACCGAAGTCGGTAAACACCGTGTGGTCATCTCGTCCATGCGGCGGGAGTGACGGATTTCTTTCAAAATACATCATGGATGGCCTATTGGAAACGCTATCACCCCTCGGAATCCGAAAGGTGACTCCATCTTTTATTAGTATCAGGCCAGCCTGACGTCCCATCTCGAGCCATTCCTTCACCACGTGTTTTGGTATATCTCTTATTCGGAAGGCGTCGAGGAACTCGGCGGTTAACCCACTCATCCTAACGGGTTCCGCAATCTCCGAAACGGTGGGGCCCTCCACCGGTCTCTTCCCTCTGTCCGAAGAAGCTCCTTGATTTGTCCTTTCCTTCGGACGGGCCTCCCGGACAATATTCTCCACTAGCGGTTCTATTGATTGACCCCCGCTTATTTCGCCGTCCTCGTCATCTCCGACAATGTCCACTAGTGTCTCGGCGAATTCGTACATCCCTTAGTCTGGGGAAAACTCTCTAGCGGTAAGCTCTAACCGCCGAGACACAGGAATTAAATCTTCAGGACTCTCGATGGCCTCCGTAGCCGGCTCATGTCCTGCGTGCTCCTGATCCTCAGTTACCGGAACAGGTGGTGTTGGAGTAGCCGGTCGGGCCTCTTCTGCCCGCGGCACAGTCTCTTGCAAGCTCCGCGCCAACTCTTCCGCAGCAGTGCCGTTACGAGATCCGAGCGCCATCTCGAAGATCGGCTCATCTTTCTCCGTAACGAGAGTACGGAGGGATCTCAGCTTGTCACCTAGCTTCGAACGACCTCCAGGCGGAGCCACTATTTTCTCTGCAAAACAAGCAAGTCGCGTGAGAAATACAGTTAAAGAGATTAAAGAATGTAAATTCACTGGTTTTAGGAAGGTGTGCTTATTGAAGGAGAAGTGTTGAGATGTTTTATATGTTGACATATGGTCTGGATACCTAATAATCCCCTACTAAAATGGGTAGGGGCTGGAAGATTTTTGGAGGCGACTAAGATCGGGGCATAGAATAGCGTCTTCGGAGTCCAGTCAGTGCCATCCGATGTAGCGCACGCGGCAAGTATCCTCTCCAAAGTATTAGGAGTAATGGACCGCGGGGTAGGATAGAATGATTCCGGAAGGAAGGGCTCCCCTTCGATTGGGAACCGCCAGGGAAGACTCAGCACGGATAATCTGGTGGAACCCACACCAGTGACAAAAAAGAAATGCTTCTTCCAGTCATGATTCGAGTGAGGAGTGGAGAATGGGAAGGGGCATTTCTTGTTCCTTTGGCGGAAAAAGATGCAACCTTGGGCACCATAATGGATAGCGGTACTGATCTGCAAGATTTGGAAAAAGCTATCCACGGTTGTCGAAATCCCGTTGGTCTCCATAAAGATGATGAAGGCAACCACCAAAGATATTGCATTCGGGTTGAGTTGGAAAAGATGGACGTTTAAAGCAGTCAAGAGAGCGGAGATGAAAGGGTGAAGCGGAAAACGGAGACCGCTCTCTAGGTATTCGAGGCAGATCGTATGGGTGCCAACCGGCGGACGCAGGTTCCGATCAGAAGGACCCGGCTTGTATATAACACAATCGGAAGGGAGGTGGTAATCCTCTACCAGAGATTTCCACTTCCGAGCGAAAGATTTGAGGGCACAGACAGCAGGACTCCGAGGACCGATCGTATTCTTGAGATGTGTGAGTCGATCAAAAAAATAAGGATAAGGGTTCGTAATCGGTGAACGGAAAGCAGAAAGACTCGAATTGGAACTCCCCGAGTTGGATGAGGAGTCCGAGGAATGAGAGGGCGAGGCATCGGAGTTCGAGGAACGAGCGGAGTCGGAAGACATGATGTGAGATTCTCGGGATTAACGTTTTTCAAATTTTTTAAATTTTTTCCTTATTTTATTAAGTGTCTCGCGAGAACTCGTTCGAGATGTCGCAACTCACTGTGCAATGAGAGCTGTCGCGAGAAATCGTTCGTTATGTCGCGGTCACTGTACTCTGAGAGTAGTCGCGAGAAGTCGTACGTAAAGTCGCGACTCACTTTGTTCTGGGAGTAGTCGCGAGAAATCGTTCGTAATGTCGCGGTTACTGTGCTGTGAGGGTTGTCACGAGAAGAGTTTGTGTTGCCGCGGATAAGTACTGTAACAGGGGGGGATCTGGTATTTATAGGGCCGGATCCCCGCGTCGGGAAAAAATCTCGAGATTTTGGCCCGAGCTCAGAATCTGATGTTCTTAGTGTCAAAACGATCGCGTCTGCGAGGGGTTTTCAACCCTACTATACGTTTTTCAGGAAAAATTCCCGAGCAAGTATCGACTTTCGGGACGAGCCGTTAGTATGTGGTTTACGACTCAGACTCTGAATCTGAAAACCAGGGGACTATTGATATTACCCGGGTATATTCTCTTGTACTTATCCATACCCGGGGACTCGTCCGACGCAGTTATTGGTATTTTCGGTATTTTTATCGGATGACATTCTCAAGTGGTATTCTCACAATTCTGGCCCGCTAGGCCCCGTATAAAGTCTCTGTAAGCATTTTGAGATGTTTCGGGTCACTTCGGCCCCGGACGGGGCCAGGGGTATTTTCGTAATTTGCCACCCGGGAGCGCACCGGTCAGTTGCAATGATGTTATGTGGCCGCGTATTCGCTATCTGGAAGCAGTGGAATATTTTACGGCGTCCTCCGGTATTTTCTCATCGATATTCCCGCCTAATTCTGGATCGAGACGCATTTCCGAAGTTCTATTGCGGAATGATATTTGTTCTAATTTAATTAGATATTATTTAAGGTGTCTTGGGCTTAATTTAATGAAAAATTGGGCTCTTGGGCCTAAACTTGTGTTTTGGGCTACATTTCTCTATAAATAGGGGTCCTAAGGCATTGAGAAGGGATTCGGATCCATTTCGCATCTCCCAAGTCAAGATTTTCGCCCGAAATCGCGAGACTTCGCTTTTTCAGCTACTGTTCGCGACAACTCGCACGAGTTCGCGTGACCACGCTCATCTGGTTACTATTCGCGAGAACTCATACCAATTCGCGTGACCACCCTCATCTGGGTCACTATTCGCGAAAACTCGCACGAGTTCGCGCGGCCACCCTCATCGTACAGTGTTCTCTGCGCTCATCGTACAGTGCCGGCTGCGCTCATTGTACGGTGCCGGTTGGGCTGCTAGTACAGTATTTTCTACAAGTTGTCAACCACAACTCGCGACTGCCGGCTTTACGAGCCCGACTGAGTGTTTTCGATCATTTCACGAGCCGTTCTCTTCCGTATTGTTGATGTCACATCATTGTAATTGTATTCTCCGAATATTATAGTGGAAACCAAGGTAGAGTTTTGCTCTCCCGAGGACGTAAGCCCACACATTGTGGGCCCAACCTCGTATATCGCTCGTGTCCCACAAACAATCTAATTTTGAGTAAATTATAAATTGACTGATCTAAAAATAAATACCCAAAATATTTTTAGACTAGATCACCCTTAAAGGCATCTAACATACTAAGCAATTCAAAGCCACAGGCCGCATCCACCATCATGTCAATGGCTGGCAGCGGATACGGATCCTTCGGGCATGCTTTATTTAAATCAGTAAAATCGATGCAAACTCTCCAGCCACCACTCGTCTTTGGGACCACCACTGGATTCGCGACCCAATCCGTGTATCTAACAGGCTCTATGAATCCTGCNTATGACATGAAGTCGTGTTGTTATGTCTTACACGATCATTCCGTTTTCGAACTTACTTTTTTTGTATACACAACAAGTATTCGTGATGTTAGGTTTTATTTAGATTGAATACACTTGTTTTTACCAAATTTACAATGTGATTTGTATGAATATCATTTGGCTCATTTTTCACATAGTTCCACATGTTCTAGGTGTGATGATTTTGCTTTCAGTAAAAACTAGAATTCATATTGTTAAAACATGTATACATTTTGTTAGAACCAAGAAAAACATGGTTATAGCATGATTTCTGTGATTGAACTATTGTTTAAATGATATGACATGAAGTCGTGGTATTATGTCTTACACGATCATTCCGTTTTCGAACTTACTTTTTTTGTACACACAACAAGTATTCGTGATGTTCTGCTTTATTTAGTTTGAATTCACTTGGTTTTAGCAAATTTACAATGTGATTTGTATGAATATCATTTGGCTCATTTATCACATAGTTCCACATGTTGTTGGTGTGATGATTTTGATTTCAATTAAACTTGAATTGATGTTATTAAAACAAGAACACATGTTGTTAGAACCATGAGTAACTTGGTTATACCATTATTTATGTTATTAGACTATATTTTAAATGCTATGACACGAAGTCGTGTTGTTATGACTTGCACTATCATTCCGTTTTCGAACTTACTTTTTTTGTATAAACAACAAGTATTCGTGATGTTAGGTTTTATTTAGTTCGAATACAATTGTTTTTACCAAATTTACAATGTGATTTGTAAGAATACCATTTGGCTCATTTATCACATAGTTCCACATGTTCTTGGTGTGATGATTTTGATGTCAATTAAACTTGAATTGATAATGTTAAAACAAGAATACATGTTGTTAGAACATGAATAACTTGGTAATACCATGATTTATGTTATTAGACTATAGTTTAAATGCTATGACATGAAGTCGTGTTGTTATGACTTGCACTATCATTCCGTTTTCGAACTTACTTTTTTTGTACACACAACAATTATTCGTGATGTTCGTCTTTATTTAGTTTGAATTCACTTGGTTTTAGGAAATTTACAGTGTGATTTTTATGAATATCATTTGGCTCATTTTTCACATATTTCCACATTTCTAGGTGTGATCATTTTGCTTTCAGTAAAAACTAGAATTGATATTGTTAAAACATGTATACATGTTGTTAAAAACAAGAGAAACTTGGTTATACCATGATTTCTGTGATTAAACTATTGTTTAAATGATATGACATGAAGTCGTGTTGTTATGTCTTACACGATCATTCCGTTTTTGAACTTACTTTTTTTGTATTGATATTACCCGGGTAT
Source organism: Utricularia reniformis (assembly GCA_009725065.1). Classification (NCBI taxonomy): domain Eukaryota; kingdom Viridiplantae; phylum Streptophyta; class Magnoliopsida; order Lamiales; family Lentibulariaceae; genus Utricularia; species Utricularia reniformis. Next base: position 306,364 of record RWGZ01000993.1, on the reverse strand, counting down.
ATTCTCTTGTACTTATCCATACCCGGGGACTCGTCCGACGCAGTTATTGGTATTTTCGGTATTTTTATCGGATGACATTCTTAAGTGGTATTCTCACAATTCTGGCCCGCTAGGCCCCGTATAAAGTCTATGTAAGCATTTTGAGATGTTTCTGGTCATTTCGGCCCCGGACGGGGCCTGGGGTATTTTCGTAATTTGCCACTCGGGAGCGCACCGGTCATTTGCAATGATGTTATGTGGCCGCGTATTCGCTATCTGGAAGCAGTGGATTATTTTACGGGGTCCTCCGGTATTTTCTCATCGATATTCCCGCCTAATTCTGGATCGAGACGCATTTCCGAAGTTCTATTGTGGAATGGTATTTGTTCTAATTTAATTGGATATTATTTAAGGTGTCTTGGGCTTAATCTAATGAAATTCGGCTCTTGGGCCTAAACTTGTGTTTTGGGCTACATTTATCTATAAATAGGGGTCCTAAGGCATTGAGAAGGGATTCGGATCCTTTTAGCATCTCCCAAGGCAAGATTTTCGCCCGAAATCGCGAGACTTCGTTTTTTCAGCTACTGTTCGCGACAACTCGCACGAGTTCGCGTGACCACCCTCATCTGGTTACTATTAGCGAGAACTCGTACCAGTTCGCGTGACCACCCTCATCTGGGTCACTATTCGCGACAACTCGCACGAGTTCGCGCGGCCACCCTCATCGTACAGTGCCGACTGCGCTCATCGTACAGTGCCGGCTGCGCTCATCGTACAGTGTTCTCTGCGCTCATCGTACAGTGCCGGCTGCGCTCATCGTACAGTGTTCTCTGCGCTCATCGTACAGTGCCGGCTGCGCTCATCGTATAGTGCCGGTTGCGCTGCTAGTACAGTATTTTCTGCAAGTTGTCAACCACAACTCGTTGCTGCCAGTTTTCCGAGCCCGATTGATTGTTTTCGATCATTTCACGAGCCGTTTTCACCCGTATTATTGCTATCATATCATTGTAATTGTACTCGGCGAATATTATAGTGAAAACCAAGGTAGAGCTTGGCTCTCCCGAGGACGTAAGCTCACACATTGTGGGCTCAACCTCGTATATCGCTCGTGTCCCCACAACAACCTAACTTCGAATTAATTATAAATTGACTGATCTAAAAATAAATACCCAAAACATTTTTAGACTAGATCAACGGCATTCAGTCTTTAGGAATGGCCCTTTGTACCTATGACATCTGCTGCGATAAAAGGAATGGTAGTCAACATATCGAAACATAAGATCGATCCTAATATAAAACGTATTATGAGCAAAGCTTGGCCAACAAAACTTAAGGGACTTTATTAGAACCGAGGTTCGGCCTAAGCTTGTAAAGACTCATATTAAACGCAAACTACGCCTATCCAATCAAGTGTTGACTCCAATGACGGAATAAGAGTGACTCATACACCATGTCAAACGACCGATCCAATCATAATTGATATGAATAAACCAAATACAACGTCTGGGACCGATGGTTAACTACATGTGAGTGTCCCCGATCTTATACTTAGTGATTAAAACAACTTCGTTAAAGTAAAACTTATTTTACTTACAAGTTAGTTAATGTCACTCCGTTCTGGTGGTTAAAATAATCAGAGCTGAAGAAGGAAAAAACTTTATATTAAATAAAGAGTAAGGCAGATACAAAGTAATGACTAAATCTAACTAATCTGCCCCTCCTCTTTATCCTCTACTTCGGGCTCCTGGGGTTCGGTCCGGGCCGCGAGCCGCTTCAACTCTTCTACTTGATCGGCCACCTTCTGGTTGACCGCCTTCTCCATCTCTTCAAAGAGATAGAAGAAATGGTCTTCTTTTAGAACAGGTTCTTCCAAGGTCGGAATAACCTGAAACTTGCCATCTCTTTCAAGTGGCTCGATCATCTTCCATCGCTCGTCCGAAGGGGAAAGCCCGAACGTCTGGATAACTTGCTCTCGCATGTTATCCAGATACTTTACAGTGTAAACCCCGTGTATGTTATCCGCTAAAGCGAATAACAAAGGGGACTGAGCGAACCCCAGAACTGCTTCCCGAACCGAACCTTCGGCAGAAGTGCGGGCCCTTGTCAACTCTTCCTCCAAGGTCGTCTTCTCTTCCTGGGCCCGAAGGAGAAGCTCATTCAGCTTATTCATCTTCTCCTGGGCCCGACCTTGGACTTCGTTGATTTCCGCGTCTTTGGCCCGCAGCTTGGCCTCCAGGTCGGCAATACGTCCCTGAGCTGTTTGCCCCGTCTTCTCCAGCTCAGAGACCTTGTCAGCTAAGAGTGAGACCTCCGTCCCGGCTCTTAGCAACTCATTGTCAAGTCGGTCACGGTCCTCCCGTACCATGACCAACTCAGTATGTTTTATTTCAACTTGCTTTTTTGCAATGTCAAGTTGATCTTGGACTTGTTGGGATACAACGCTACCACCTTGGTTATTCTCCACGGTGATAGCAGTTGTAAAGGCTTTCCTCAACATCTACATAAGACAAATATTCTTAAGTAAAAGTTCGGGCCTTCATGTCAAATGAAAATTATCTTAGTGGTGAGGTCGAGGAAGTCTTCCATGATTTCTTCCCCAGTCACGTCCGCCTGGACGTTCTCTGGGTTCTGCTCTCCATAAAGGCGGAAGTCCTTTAGGAAAGCAGTCCTCCAGGAGGTAAGCTTCCTCCCCTTGCTGAACCTGTCCAGCAGGCCCAGAGCAACTCCCTAGTCGGAGTTGGTCTTCGGGCCCGATCCAGGCTCCTTCAAAACTATCCCCTTAGTGGGGACCGGAGCACCGTCCCCCTTCCTCAGCCTCTTTAGCTCCTGCGGGGCTTCCGCTTCGGTCGCCCTCTTCCCTTTTCCTAAGGGGACCGGCGGCAGGGAGACGTTCACCTTGAGCTGAGGACCGGGGAGAACCTTCTCCACGGGAACGGCTCCATGCAGCAACAAAGTAATAGTTTTAGCACTAATGAAAGAGGCGTTACCGATTTGATAAAGGTTGGATAAACTCAATGAACGAATCCGAGCCTTTATCACCTCCTCTACCACTCCAAATACCCGAAACGCAAGCCCGTCCCCAAATGAAGACTGCCCTGTGCAGCGAAGGGTCAGTGTGCCCGCGCCGGTTGTTTGGATCAGGGGGTTCCCGGACCCCGAAGGGACTAGCGTACCCCCCGTTGCTGATTCACTTCCTTCAGCACTGTCTGATGCTTCCCTTTGTCCCTCAGAAGGACGGACCGAAGCAGCTGCCATGCGTTTAAAGCGCGAGCTCGGCATTGTTTCAGTTGAATCTGCAAAACAAATACATAAGGGCCAGGAAAGATTAAAATATAAACACTACATCATACCCGATCCTTCTGATGGATCTGAACTAGATAAAACCCCCTTCGGGGCTGGGGCTCCGGTCCTACCCGCAACACCTATTTCTATCAACATTTTCTCCCGAAGCAGATCTATTCGCCTAAGGCGTGCTTCGGGAGGGGGGAACATCGCAAGCGTGTTTGCGGTGTCCGTGCGGGAGGGGTTGAACCTACTTCGGTCCAACTGACCTATGCGTGGGTGGGTCAAAAGCGGCCATACTTTCAACAGATTCTCCTTGGGGACTGTTATCCACACGTAGCAGGCCTCCCACGCATGAAGAGATTCCTCCTGATCTACAATTGCGCACTCTTTGGTGCGCACCGCTATATAGTATAACTTGCGGCACCCAACAGACCCTTCCCCTTTCGGGATCCCATCAAGAACAAATTAAAGAAGTGTTCTAAGGTCGGGGCCCGATTCTGTAGGTAACAATAAAAAATAAATGCAACTATATACACATAATTGCCCGTGAACAATGCAAAAGTGGGGCAGTGAATCTCCTTAAGCACGGCCGCTACAAAGGGATGTAGCGGAAAACGAAGCCCGCACTTATGAGAGGCGTAACTGACCGGAATGGCCGATGCCGGCACATTCATCTCCGCCGGAAGGAAACAGGGAATATCTTCCCGTCCCTTCCAGATAGAGTAATGCGCCGGAATTGAAAACCTAAACCTAAATTCCTCAATGTCCAACTCAGACATAGAAGGGTAACGCATTTTGTGGGAAACCATAAGTGTATACCTTAGGAAAAACGGATTGAAAAATGGTTGGATGAAAAATCGATTGAGGGCACAAAGAACTTGCTGCGATTTCTCCTTCGCGATAATGACAGTGAGAAGAAACAGTGCCCAAAATCATGATTTAAATATTAATCTCCCAGCCAATTGTGAGCCGCCACGTAATACTGCCCAAAACAGTGACTGTACGGGCGCACTCATCACGCCTCTTGAACTGCCGAATGTGAAGATGCGCGGGTCGAGATATTAATATTTAAAGAATAACGAAGATAAAAATATAACTTAAATATACGTTATTAAGTTTTAAACGTAATTGGCTCATACACTAAGGGAAAGATCGGTCCCCTAGACTCTCACTATCTACAGGTACGGTCCCCTGTTCTCATGAATGTACAAACATCATGTGATCGGCCTTGTATCACCTCTGCGATTGGCAATCAAGCCCGAGGGGCTAGTGATGAGAACTTTAGGATCGGGTACCTTGTGATGGGTGAGGCCCAGCAACCGTTGGGTCGATTCAAATAGTAAAAACGAATTCCTACAACCCATTTACACACTTAAGAAAGAGCGGCCCGATGTTCAATGCGAGGACCGAAGCTACCCTTAACGAAATAAAGCGTTTTCTGCCAGCTGGCACCTGGGTGTGGTCCGAACGGTTACAGAACGGTCACAACTCACGTTTTCCACGCTTCGGGCCTTCCCTCGTTTACCACGCTTCGGGCCCGATCACGTAGACCGCGCCTCGTCCCAACCTCGTTTTACATCCCGCGATAACAACCTCTAACAAACCTGTCAGAGGCGGTTACGGAGCGTGATTTACACACGCTATGAACTCTATAAATACAGGGCAAGACGACGGAAATAGCAGGACCTTTTGGACGCGGAAGAACATTTCGTTACCCTGCCGGAATTCTTACCGCTTTCTTTTCCTTGTCATTTTCTTTAGCCTCTGTCGTATTGACTATGAGTTATTTGATTAGTGAACAGGCTAAGAGCATAATCTGCTCTTAGTCAAGTGGTTTTCACCCCAATTCCTGGGGTTTCCACTATACGTCGTTGTGCATTTACTTATTTCCATCTTTTTATAGTCTTCCACATCTAAAACAAATCAGAACCGAGTTCGTTTGTTGAACGAACCGGACGACTGTTGGTACCCCCTAAAAAGGGACCATAACAGGAGCAAAGGTTTCTCCATAATCTATTCTCTCTTCTTGACAATACCTTTGGGTTATTAACCTAGCTTTATTCTTAGTGACATTTCAATGTTCATATAATTTGTTCTAAAAAATCCATTTCGTACCTATTATATTCTAGTTTTTAGGTGGAGGGAGTAGTTCCCAAACTCTATTTTTTAAAAATTGTAACAGTTCAGTTTGCATTGCATCTATCCAACTTGAATCATTTAATGCATCATTGACATTTTTAGGCTCACTCAATGAAATGAAATCATTTAATTTACAAAATGCATTAAATGAGCTTCTAGTTCTTATTGGGTCCCTTTTATCTCCTAAAATGTTTTGTTTATCTAGACATTTTGGCATATTTGGAATATAGGATGGTTTGCTAGTTTCGGGTTCTACTTCATTTTGTCCTACCAATTGTTCTAGGTTTTCTAAATTCATATCTTGGGTTAGTGTTTCATTTTCATGTTCGATTAGTGTATCGTCTTCATTTTCAAATACTGATTCTAGTGGCCTAGGGTCTGTTACGGCTGGTTCAATTATAGGTTGTTCAAAAAATTTTACATGAATAGATTTACTTACAATTTTTGTATCCCTTAAGTAGACTCTAAATGCTTTTCTAGTTGATGAGTACCCTATAAAGATGGCTTAAGTGTTCCTTATTGTTGTTATGAGCAAAACATTTACAACCAAATATGTGAAAGTAGTCAACATTTGTTGTTTTATTAAAAAACAGTTCATAAGATGTTCTTTTAAGAATTCACCTAATTGTGATTCTATTAATAACATGACAGACTGTATTTAGGGTCTCTGCCCAAAGGGTTTTAAGTGTTTTGTGCTCAACTAATATAGATTTAGACATTTCTTGTAATGTTCTATTTTTCTTTCCACTATACCGTTTTATTAGGGTGTCCTAGGGCTGGTAAAATTCTATTCTATACTAGATTCTAGATATAGAGACATAAATTCTAGATTATTAAATTTACCTCCATTGTCACTTCTAATATACTTAATTTTCATATCTATTTTGTTTTCAATAAACCTCTTAAAATCTTTAAACACTAAAAACATCTCAAATTTTTGTTTCAAAAAGAAGACCCATGTATATCTAGAATAATTATATATTATTACAAAACACCACGATTTTCCATTTAGACTACAAAGTTTAATTTCCCCAAAGAGGTCTATATTTAATCTTTCTAAAATCCTAAAAGTGTTGATAGTATTAAGAGGTTTAAAGGATGCTCTAGTTTGTTTTGCTCTAACACATACCTCACATTCATGCTTATTCTTGGTTATCTTATTATTTATTACACGGACAAGATTTAGTTTTACTAGTTTCTCTATTAATCCTAAGCTAGCATGTCCTAATTTCCTATGTCATTCAATAGCAGTTTCAACAGATGTAAATAATCATTCTTGCACAATTTTAGATTTTTCTAACATATAGATATTCTTAATTCTAGGCTCTTGAAAAATCACAGAATGATGCTTCGTCACACAACATGCATCTTTGCTGAATGAAAAAGTGAAATCATTGTCACATAATTGACTAAAACTAAGTAAATTATGCCTCATGGTATCAACTAGCAGAATATCATTTATCTCAAGGTTACTAGAAATAAAAGAACCAATGTCTAAAATGGTACCTTTAGAATTGTCCCCGTATGTAACTCTACCAACTCTAGTACTCTTAATTTTACATAGCATGCTCCTATTTCCAGTCATGTGCCTTGAGCACCCACTGTCAACAATCTGTGGTTGCACATTCTTACTGATATGTAATGGCAGAATTCAACTAGATAGCACATAAGGCAGATAGAACAAGTAATAGAAGTAAATACGACTGACAGTAAAAATTATTAACACTTAGTAATCCATTTTGTTTTTATAGAACACGCTGTAACATATTTCGTGTTGTATAGTAATCTAAACAGTTTATCTATAGATATCCTAGATTCAGCCCTAAATCTTACATGAGAAGGTAATACAATTGCGACTCTATTCTTTAGATTGATTTTTCTTTCAATTTTCATTGTTTGTGTATTTGTGTTACCGGTTTCAGGGTTAAAACCTATACCATATCTTATTTCTATGGGACTGTTCGGTGTAAAAATTCTAGTTAGAGCTGTTTTATGTTTAGGTTCAGGTTCTAATTGTTGAATTTGATGTTGTTGTGTGTATTCTTCAAGGTGAGGAGAGAGTGCTTTTACAAATTTCATTTTATTCTTCATGGGAGATGACAAAGGCAGCCTAAGTTCACTTGTTTTTTTTTCTGATTCTATATTGAAATCTAGACTTGTTTGTCATGAAAATTCTTTTGACTCTCTAAAATTTTGTTAAGACATATGGTGCTTGGATTTTCAGCAATTGAAACCAAATTCCTTGATGTTGTTTCTTTAAATAGACCTTCATATTTTGTTTCAAGTTTTGAATACTTCTTAACTAGTTTGGCAAACTCAATTAATAAATCACTATAATTTTCAGAATTATTAGAGCTGACATCAATATCAAAATTAGAATGGTTTAGCCCAACTAATGTCACATTCTCCTCACCGAGAGAGGCATACCCATAGTTTTCAGTTTCACTTGAAGAGGTGTAATCCTCGTCAAGTAAAACTTGAAGGACTGACTTTTCTTTTCAGACTCTTGTTTTAAATGTAGACATTTAGATTTGATGTGACTAGGTTTATTATAGTTAAAACATATGATAGTTTTAAGTAATTCAGTCTTATTTGACTTTTTGGCTTTTAGGAGTCTTTGAATTCTTTTTGCAAGAAGGACTATTTCCTTATCCGAGTCACTTCAGAATCTGATTTATGAGAATGATGTTCACATTATGGAATTTTGATTCTATTAGACTTAGACTTTTTTTTTTCTTAGATGAGAACTCAACATTTAAGGCAACAGAGGAGCTAGAGCCTTTGTTTTCTAACTATTGCCTACTCATAGCATGCAATTCTTTAGTTAGTAAAATCTCAAACATTTCATCAACAGTTTACACCTCCAAATTATTAGTTTGTTTTATAATGGTTCTTAGAAACTCTCATTTGTTATGTAGGCTCCTAAGGACTTTAGAATTCTTTTCTTCATTTGACATCTTATGACCTAGAAATTCAATTTCATTTACTAACAGAATAAAACGTTGTTGTAAATCAATCATGCATTCATCAGGTAACATAGAAAACATTTCAAACTCATGCTTCAACATATTCAACTTAGTTTTTCTGATTTTAGAAGTTCTTTCATACAAGATTTCTAATTTAATCCATGCTTCATGCGCAGTAGAACATCCAAAAAATTTTTAAATTCAGACACACTTAATGCATAGAATAAAGCACTCGAACATCTAGCATTTAACTCAATCGCAACATCTTTTTCATCACTACTTGTTTCTAATTCCATGTCTAGAATCAGTCCAATCCCTAACACCACACATATGTAAATTTTTAAGTCTTGCTTAAAGAAGGTAAGCATATTTCATTCCAGTAACCAAAGTCTTTACCATTAAACTTTGGTGGTTTATTCAAAAACCACCCTGTTTTAATGTCTTTAGGCATACCATCCTGTAAATCGCCAGAATTAGTCTTGCTCTCTAACTATGATGTAACACTTAGCAGGTATGATGCACAATACAGTGAAGATTAGGCATGCAGTAGTAAACAACTAGGAAAGCAGTAAGCACGTTCTACATAAGTAGTGTTACCAAAGTACTCCAATAAAACTGATTATTTAGTAAGTACCTCACATCTCCACCACTTGTTGGATATTTGAACTAATATACCAGTTTTAACAAGGAATTATACTACTTAAGTTTCTAGTTAAAAAGCAGTAAAGGAACACTCAAATTTTAAGTGGTATCCGATCCTGATTCTTATCATAGAATCGGTCATTTCGGCAATCCACTATCGGATCACAGTTTCAATAACACAAAAGAAACTTAGTAATCTTCAAAAAATTAGAACACCACTAACAGTAAGCACGAAAAATAGTGCGATACAGTTAACACTCAGTTAAATGTAACCACAGTTACCACCAACAGTCGTGAACAAGAACGACTGTTACAACCACTAGAACTCAACTTCTTGTTGGTTTTCCTTTCAGATCTTGTATAGATATGAAGTTGAGAGACCTGCAACTCAAAGATCGGCCAGTAAACGTTACGAAAAAGGGATATCAGTTTTATCGTAAGTGTTTGCAGCGCTATTACAACAATCTGGGTCACAGAATCAAACTAGAGGTTTAAGACTGGGTTTACAGTCCAGGTTCAACTCGTGAACAAGAATTCCTAAGAGTTCGTCAAGAGTCTCAAGAATACAGTCGACACTCAAGATCTCATGGATCGCTCAAGTTCAACACGTGAACAAGTCGATATCTGGTTTTTGCTTCACAATAACCGTATCAATCACAGAACCAGTGGAAGCACTAAGGTCTCACAAGTAAGAACACAAAAGAGAGGGTTTTCAAGCACAGAGATATTCAAATATTATGAATATGTTAATTAAAAATACTTTTAAGAATATTTTAAAACTTTTCAGGCGCTTCGGAGCCGCTTCGTAAGCTGGAGCTTCACCATTCAAAAGCTTCGGAGCTTCACAGGTACTGAGGCATGTTATCTAATTTAACCGTTTAAACTAAAATCTTTAAAAAACTTACCTGTCAAATCAGTGTTATATGCAAAATTTAAAATATATCGAGTTAGTTTAATATAATATTAAAAATGAATGTTAAAAAAGAAAATCATTGTTGACAGTGTCATCTGTAAAAAAATTCCATAGAAACTTGGCTTTTTGACAAAAATGTCCATTGCAAAAATTCATTTGCCAAATACCATCTTCCATATATCATCTTACACAAAAACACTAGGATGGGGTATTTTGTCAAAATGATAATTTTGTAATGAATATTTTTGCAAAAAATCCTTAGGAACTCGTTTGTGAATCTTTATACTTATCTAATAATCATGCATCTTAGGACACCTTTGGACGCGGCTTCTCATTGCTGCGGATGAAAATTCAAATATTCTATGTCTAATGGTAATTTTCCTTTTTGATTGAATAAAATTGGGTGAAAAGTATTTTTGATTCAGATAGTTTTGAGTTTTGACAATTTTGGTTTCAAACTTGATACATTTTCGTAAAACTAGTCCTCGAAGCTTGATATGGACAAAAGTGACCCCCTAACTGTTATTTTTTTGGCAAAACCAATCCTCAAACTTTGGTTTGGTAGGTTATAATTGGTCTCCAAAGTTTTAATTTTGCCAATTAAGGTCATCGAACTAAAATTAGGCAAATTTGATATTTGAAGTTTTCTTATTTTGGCAAATTTAGTCACTATTAGCGTTATGGTCCCCAAAGTTTGTAAAACANGGTGCTACTTCTATTCGGTCAGCGAAGGTTTCCTACGTTTACCTACTCTTGCGGAGGAGAACGGGAAAGGTCTGATTGGTGATGGTGGAGCGTGCTAGCAAGTGTAAAGCATAGTGACATCCGTCTATCCCGATGGTTAAGTGGGTAAAACCTCTTAACGCGAGGGACTCGATCCGTCTAAGCGGAAGTGAAATATTTACGTCAGACTAAGGATTGTACCCTGAACCTGACACTACTTCCACCTAGATAGTGAGAGCCCCAACGCTTTTCGGTAAAGTGCGGGAAAGGTCCAGATATGAAGATGATGGTATAGCGTGCTAGCAAGTGTAAAGCATAGTGGCATCCGTCTCCTCCGTTATCCCACTGGGACCTTTTAGTCCGGTGTACTGGATCCATCTAGGCGGAAGTGAAATATTTACGTCAGTCTAAGGATTGTACCCTGAACCTGATGCTACTTCGGTCTAGATGGTGAAGGCTCTTCGGTGCGAGGCACCCGATCTATCAGAGTATGAGTGAAATATTTACGCTAGTCTAAGGATTGTACCCTGAAGCTGGCGCTACTTCTATTCGGGCAGTGAAAGTTTCCTACGTTTACTTACCTTTGCGGAGGAGAACGGGAAAGGTCCAGATGAGATGCATGTAATGGTTGCGGTTCGTGATTGTATTTGAGGCCGAAAGACATCTGTCTCCTCCGTTGTCCCACAAGGACCTTTTGGTCTAGGGGATTGGATCTATCTAGGGGTAAGTGAAAAATTTACGTCAGTCTAAGGATTGTACCCTGAACCTGACGCTACTTTCATCTAGATAGTGAAGGTCCTCTAGAGCGAGGCACCTGAGCCACTTGAATAGGAGTGAAATATTTACGTCAGTGTAAGGATTGTACCCTGAACCTGGCGCTACTTCTATTCGAGCAGTGAAGGTTTCCTACGTTTATTTTCTCTTGCGGAGGAGAACGGGAAAGGTCAGGTCTAGTAAGGATGGGATGATTATGGGTGCAAGTTTATACCTAGAAAGAAAATGTGAGAGGCGCTACTCGAGGCACACGGGTGCTTGTTCATACCCGAGCATATGTGATTAGTCAGGGTGCTTGGTGAGGCCTTGGAGTAGTGGGTGCTTGTTGAGACCCAGAAGTTGTGATTAGTCAGAGTGCTTGGTGATACCCTGGACTCGTGGGTGCTTTTTCAGACCCGAGCATATGTGATTAGTTAGGGTGCTTGATGATGGCTTAGACTAGTGGGTGCTTGTTGAGATCCTGAAGTTGTAATTAGTCATGGTGCTTGGTGATGCCCTGGAGTAGTGGGTTCTTGTTTAGATCCAGGAGTTGTGATTAGTCAAGGTGCCTGGTGAGGCCTTGGACTTGTCGGTGCTTTATCAGACCCAGAAGTGGAAGTGATGTCGGATGCTCGTTGAGATCCGCGAATAGACATCTTCATCCTCCATGGTCCTCAAAAGGCCACCTAAGCCATGATACTGGATCTTCCTATGCGAGAGTGAAAAATTTACGTCAGTCTAAGGATTGTACCCTGAACCTGACGCTACTTCCGTATAGGAAGAGATGACTCTCTCTGGCGCGAGGTACTCGATCTATCCAGGTGGGAGTGAAAAATTTACATCAGTCTAAGGATTATACCCTAAACCTGACGCTACTTTCACCTGGACTGTGAAGGCTTCATACGCTAATTTTTTGGAGGAGAACGGAACATGTCGATCTAAGTAAGCGGTGTTGGGCGCTCGTTTAGGTCCAATACCATGACTTGAGAAATTCTATTTATGATCAAAGCGACCATGTGATAGTCTTATGGTATGATTTTCACTATTTATGATCGGGTGTTCTCATTTACAATCAAAGTGACCAAGTGATGGCCTTATGGCATCAATTCCCATTATTTATGTTCGGGTATTCACAGTTATTATCTATGTTTTAAAGTAATATCCCTATAAAAGGGATCATTTTATGAGAATTTATCGCATGGATTAATTATCTATTTATGAATGACCAATGAATCATATTTATGGATTTCATTTGGATAAGCGATTAAAATGGAAAATATTCGTATTATGGTACGACTCCCAGTTATGACCAAAGTGATCAAATGGGTGGCCGATAACCGGGTGACGATTGTTAAAGAATCTTATCTTGCTCGTTATATAAGGATGTTTTATGGCATTTATATTTGCCAATTTTATGCTTAAGAAATCTTATTGATGATACCTTATGACACGATTGTTTGCTAACTGGTGAATAAGCAACTTTATAGACAGTCGAAAATTCTCGATAAAGATTGTAAATATGCATGTTTGTTATGTTGGTAAAACCACCTCACACGAAGGGATATCTTTCTCATATAGATCAAACAATGTTGTGTCGCTCGCACATCCTACGGAGGATAACTGAACGAGTCAAAGAAATAGAAGAAAGTTATTATTGGGCGGTTGGTTGTCTCAGCGATGAATAAGTTGAATCTTTATTAAGTGGATGAGTCTGCATTTTTATCTTGTATGATCGTTGTGTCTGGTAACTGTCTTAAGAGTATCTCAAAAATATTGTTTACGATTGAAAGAACCGAGAAACTGACATGTATGTATTAGGGTCGCTAATTTGAACGCAATTACGATATTCAATGGTAATTCCCTTATGTATAGTGAAGAAAGTTATGTTACGATCTCATTTATGATCAGAGATGCCCACCCAGGATCCGTAAGAAAGTGATCAAGTAATTATCTCCAAAAGGTCCATACTCTTTGGACATATGGTGAATGACTCTTAAGTATTTTATGGATTCCTCGAGATCATTATTTATGAAGGGGAAGAATTAGCAAGCTGTTGTATAATATGTGTGTCGTTATTTATGGCCATAAGGCCTAGATAATTATTGTCTTCATGACATAGATTATCATATTAACATTGGAGATGTCATAAAGTCGTTCTATGGATGACATTGATTTTCTTACCGAGATAATCATAATATAGCAACAACAGATAAAGAGAATCCGTTTTAATGAAAACTGGGGACTTCTTTTATAAAAGGAAATATACGAGGAATCAATATTGAGAATATGAAAATATAACGGTTCTCGGCTTTTTTATGAGGCATTTTTATGTTCTTGCTGGTTTTAGGTTTTTTCCTCAATGATTCTCAGTCGGGGATCTTAGTGTTCTTTTCTTATAACTCGTAGAGTTCAGCTAGCATCTTCCAAGGAGAAGCTTCCCCCGCAATAAAGAAATTACTTCAGGATAGAATCTTAATTCCCACACAGTATATATTGGAAGCATGAATAGAGGAATGATAATGATTCTGCCTCAATCGGCATGTCCCCGACATAATATTCGATGAGCGGCAAAGTCATAATCAGCCTCTTACTAAGTTTGATTGTATGGAATTGATGAATCGAAGCAGCATGGGGGAAATTCAGGGTACACTAAAATGCATCGGTACGCAAAGCAAAGAGCGATACATATAGGAACATATCATCCGAGATGAAAAGTCTTGAAATTCTCGTTTGAACTCGGAATCTGATACCCTTAATGTCGTCGATACAATTTCGGCCTTACTCATTTTCTTCTCAAAAAAGTGTACGAACGAGTACTTTACTTCGTGACGAGCAGGCATAATGTGGTTTACGACTCAGAATCTGAATCTGCAAACCAGGGGACTATTGATATTGCCCGGGGTTATTTAGGTAATTATGATACCCCGGGGCTCTTCTAACGTGACTAAAAGGTATCTTGGTTTTCTATTACGTTTATTGAACAATGTGATATATTGGGGGTAGTCTCATAATTTGGTCATGTCTAGCCCACGTATGAGGATTCTGATGGTGTTTGGAGCAGTTTTGGATGATTTCGATCGGAAATGATGATAGGACTATTTTCGTAATTTGGACACCCTCGGGTCCGATCGGTACAATCACTATGGTATTTTCGGTATTCTTATGTGATTTGGGGTTGAAATGGCGACGGATGTATTTTCGTAATTTGGACGCCCCGGATTCGATCCGTACGCTCACTATGGTATTTTATGTAATTTGAGGTATTTTTATTTGCTTTGGGCATCCGGAGGCCGCATGGAAAGTTTGCGGAGGAGTCACAAGTATTATTGCATATTTTCGAGTTGGAGTGGCGCTAGGGGTATTTTCGTAATTTGATGTCTGAAAGATGTTACGACAAATATTCTGTGGTAGTTTGGATATCTAATGAGTATTGTTGAGATAGATCTATGTTAAGTGTATTTTGGCTTATTTTCGCAGGTTACGGGCCGATGGAGAGGCATTCTGAGTAATCGGAGACATTACGATAGATATTCAGTTGAAATCGAGTGTTTTTGTGCAAATTTGGTCAAAATGGGCCATATTAGAGTATTTGGGCTTTTAACCCAAAAGTGAGTTATTGGGCTTGAATTCTCTATAAATATATTTTATTGGTCACTTGAAAAAGAAGGTGGGAATGAGAGATGAAGTGAAAATTCGGAGTTTGAAGTCCATAAATTTGCCAAGTCCTAAAATCCGTGATAAATAGTAACTCCGATGATGAATAGTAACTCCGTCAATGAATAGTGAGATCCGCAATTAAATAGTGACTCCGGCGATGAATAGTGAAATCCACGATAAAATAGTTACTCCGGTGATGAATAGTGAAATCCGCGATTTATTGTAAAATCCGCGATGAATAGTAAATTCGTGATGAATAATGAAATGCACAATGAATAGTAAATCTGTGATGAATAGTATAATCTGCGGTGGATAGTAACTCCGTTATCAATAATGAAATCCGGCGTTGAATAATAAATTTGACGTGAATAGTGACTCAAGCATAAACAGTAAAATCTGCAATGAATACTGATTCAACGATTTTGTACCTATCGTTATTATCGTGTTCATTTCTTCCCCCATATCTAGTCTATATCATTTATTTAATTAAATAGACCATATTTTGTAATGATGAACTTTATTATAGTGAAACACCCATGTAGAGATTCGCTCTCCCGAGGACGTAAACTCACACATTGTGGGCCCAACCTCGTAATTCTTTGTGTCTTATCAACAACGACAAAAAAAATCAATCATTAATTGACTGATACGAAAAAATATTTTAAGACTATATCACCCTCGATTCAGTATGCCTATCGTGGAGGCGTTTTTCGATCAAATTACAAATTTCATCTAACATTCATGTTATGGTCCCTTTTTAGGGGGTACCAACAGTCGTACGGTTCATTCAATAAACGAACTCGGTTATGATTTCTTTAAAATGTGGAAGACGATTGAAAGCTAAAAACCAAAGTAAATACACGACAATATATAGTGGAAACCCTGTGAATTTGGGTGAAAACCACTCGACTAAGAGCTGATTATGCTCTTGGCCTGCTCACTAAAGAAATGAATTAAAGTTCATACAAAACAGGTTAATGAAAATGACGAGGTAAAGAAAGCAAGAAGAATCCGGCAGCGTAACAGTCTGTTCTTCTGCATCCAAAGGGTCCTGTCTTTTCCTTCGTCTTGCCCTGTATTTATAGAGTTGCCGGCGAGTGTAATCCACGTCCTGTAACCGCCTCTGACAAGTTTGTTAGAGGTTGTTATCGCATGATGTAAAACGAGGCTGGGACCGATGCGTGGTCTGCGTGATCGGGCCCGAAGCGTGATAAACGTGACAGGGCCCGAAGCGTGGAACGCGTGAGCCTATAACCGTTTTATAACTGTTCGGACCGAACCCCGGAGCCAGCTGGCAGATAACGCTTATTTTTACTAAGGTTATCTTCGGTCCTCTGTGTTGAACATCGGGCCGCTCTTCCTAAAGGTGTAAATGGGCTGTAAGTGTTCGTTTTGATTATTTAAGTTGGCCCTACTGTTATCGGGCCTCACCCATTACAGGGTACCCGGTCCAAGAGTTCTCATCACTAGCCCCTCGGGCTTGATTGCCAATCGCAGAGGTGATACAAGGCCGATCACATGATGT
>RWGZ01000993.1:215034-285916 GCA_009725065.1 Utricularia reniformis | reverse complement strand
TTTACCCATAGTTTGAACAAGAACTCTCTACAAAATGAATGAAGAATCATATTTATACTAAATTAAGAAGTTTATCTATTAATAACTTCTTAAACTACATAAATATTATCTAATCATTTATTTATTATTTATTAACAAATATTTGATACATAATAAATATTATATTTATTAATAAATAAAAAAATAATCTATTTAATTAAGATTACGTCATGACGTATACCATAAATCAAATAAAAGTAACACTAACACAATCATGTTTTTTCCCTCACGAACATGCTGACATATAAATCTAACACTGATTTTGAAAAGGAAAGCAACACAACATTGTTCCGGATTTTAAGATTGAAAGGCAGAGATGCTTGCGGGACTTTTATGGCCAGATTTGAACAAAAAAAATCAGCCATAAAATCTACTGTATCAACACAACATTTAAGGAGTTTCAAAAGAAACATTTAGCCGTTTGTACCACACCTTGCACAGCGTAAAATCAGAGAGGATCTACCAAGATCGCAAAACGGCTATGGAAAATAAAAACAAATAAGATGAGACCGCGGCGTGTTGGAGAGCCAAAAACTTCAAACTAAAAACTTTACAAATCATACATATATTTAAAGACAAAGATTGAAATGGATGCATCAATTCCTGCGATGTTTTAAGCATGTACGGCTGAGAATAGTCATTTTTATTTCGCAGGTAAATCAATGAAGCGCAGAGATGGATCTGGGGGAAGGTAATGAGCTACTATTCGTCGGAAATCGACCGAACCCTGATTTATTCGATGAACCAAAAAAGTTTGAAACTAACTCCGATTTCAAATAGACGCCGTTTCCCGATCTTCTTCCCGTTCCTTGGGTGCAGCATTCTTGGGGTCGTCTGGGTCGGAGTCATCAATCGCCGATCTTGCTTTTTTTAGCCACGGCTTCATTGCAATTTCAATTGCCATCCATGCGAAAGCTATCGCTCCGAATACAATCGCCGCTGATTTCGCAGAGTTTCTTGATTTCGTCATCGGTGAAATGAAATCAGGTGTAAGTCAAGAGGTCGGTTACGGAAGGTGGAACACTATTTTACCCGGTATCCTTGGGCCAATATTTCTTGTTCTGTGAGGACTTTGACTTGGCTTTAATTTATTAGAGAAATATTATTATGCGAAGTTCATTCAAAGTTTTGTATTTTGACCCATCAATGACTTAGACCATCTCCATCCGTGGCCAAGACCATATCTGTCAACATCAAACTTCTCTCCTGACATATCATCATTCTCACTCCTACATATCATTTTATCTTTCATCCAACTCATCTTTTTACATTCTCTTTCCTCTACATATATCTAAATATATTTAATTACATTTATTTTAATCGTATTTCCTTAATAAATACAATATATAAGTATTTCGCTTATATTCTAATTATATATACACAAAACATTATAATAATTTATATTAAATATGTTATAATAAAATATTATTGATTTATAAAAAGATTGAATATCACTTATTCACGAAATTTTGCCCAAATATGATCGACGAGATCACTCTTCAAACGTTGACAAATCATTTTATCACGAGAAGCAGCATCCGATCGTAATATCCTTGAGCAGTAGAATCCAATCGGTGTTCTACATTTTCAGTGGCCAGTGGAGGAGTAACATGATCATAGTTGACGTTCATGTTAAAATTTGCAGTGTAAGTGTCTCTCTCGTCTTCAACAATCATATTGTGAAGAATAATGCAACCATGCATAATATCAGCTAGAGTTTGAGTATCCCAAGCACGTGCAAGCCCTGCTAATNAGACCCATGAATGTCCAAATTACGAAAATAATCCTGACTTCATTTCGACCCAAAATATTAAGAATGCCTTGAAAAATGTGTCATAGGTTCACAGGGTATCGAAATTAAAAAAATAGCCACGGGCAATATCAAATATGTATTCGTGAGGTTAACCTTTATTTTGTTTGATTACACTTGGATTTGCCTAATTTACAATGTGATTTGTATATATATTGTTATGGTCCCTTTTTAGGGGGTACCAACAGTCGTCCGGTTCGTTCAACAAACGAACTCGGTTCTGATTTCTTTAAAATGGGGAAGACGATTAAAAACTGAAAACCAAAGTAAATACACAGCAATATATAGTGGAAACCCCGTGAATTGGGGTGAAAGCCACTCGACTAAGAGCTGATTATGCTCTTAGTCTGCTCACTAAAGAAATGAAACAAAGTTTATACAAAGCAGGCTAATGAAAATGACGAGGTAAAGAAGGCAAGAAGAATTCGGCAGCGTAACAGCATGTTCTTCTGCGTCCAAAGGGTCCTGTCTTTTCCTTCGTCTTGCCCTGTATTTATAGAGTTGCCGGCGAGTGTAATCCACGTCCTGTAACCGCCTCTGACAAGTTTGTTAGAGGTTGTTGTCGCAGGATGTAAAACGAGGCTGGGACCGATGCGTGGTCTGCGTGATCGGGCCCGAAGCGTGATAAACGTGACAGGGCCCGAAGCGTGGAACGCGTGAGCCTGTAACTGTTTTATAACCGTTCGGACCGAACTCCGGAGCCAGCTGGCAGATAACGCTTATTTTTACTAAGGTTATCTTCGGTCCTCCGTGTTGAACATCGGGCCGCTCTTTCTAGAGGTGTAAGTGGGCTGTAAGTGTTCGTTTTGATTATTTAAGTTGGCCCAACTGTTATCGGGCCTCACCCATTATAGGGTACCCGGTCCCAGAGTTCTCATCAATATTATAATTATAATTTTAATGTTAATATTAATATTCATTTTAATATTATTAATATTAAAATGATAATCACAACAAAAATAATAACAAGATGACGAGACGGTTCATAACAGTACCCTCCTATGAGTTATCCATATAGAGATCCACCATCTCGTCATCCTGTACATTGGCCAGCTTAGTACCGGACCCCGCTATACCCACTAGGCCCTAATCCCAGTGAACCGCCTCCGATGAATCGTGATAGGGAAATGCCTCGAAGACATAGGGCATGTGGAGAGTCCACTGTGCCACCTGAATTGCCACGTTTTTATGATGATGACATGATATATATGAAATTTTTGGATAGAACTCTCCCATAAAAATGTTGATATTAATTATCATTTTTGTTGTTATTATTATTTTAATACTGATATTAAAATGAAAATTCTAATTATAATATTAAACTTAAATTAAAATTTTAAAATATATTTAATATAAAAATTAAGTTTACTGACATGACGTGGATAGCGGATAACGTTCGCTATAGCAATCCACGTCAGCAAATAGCGGACAACTTGCACTAAAACAATATTTCTTATTTTAAAATACAATATTCTATCAAATTAACCATAAAAATAGTGGTTCCCATTTCAATCTATTTATTTAAAGCAAGGAGGGAGTAGAGAAATCACAGAGGGAATCACACTAACACTCACGCCCACACCACCCACTGCTAACACGTCGCCATATATATTGGTTACTCTCCGGAGATGTCACCAACCAGAAAATTTTCATAAGAGAGAGTAACTGATGCTCAACTTCTTATACCGCTTTAACTCAGCCATGTCGATGTCGTGTTCCGACTGCTTCTCCTCTTCAGACCTTATCTGCGGCGAGGACTCAACAGTCATATTCTCAGAATACGGAGATGATTCGCCGGAATGCGTATCGGAACTCGATTCTTTTCCACCGGAGTTTGAGGATTCCATCGCTCAACTTCTAGAGGAAGAGAGAGGTCTCACCTGGATTACTTCTCGTATCCCTAATCAACCGATTGATGCCGCTGCTAGAGCAGTATCTGTTGCATGGATTCTCAAGGTATCTTGCTTTCCTTAATTTGATTTGTTGTTCATTTGCTGTTCTCCGTCGTCGGCTGATGGCTATTTGACGGCTAGCTTTGAAAATCTTCTCCCTCCACCATTTTTTAGGTTCTTGTCGCACGTTAGCGTGCGCTAGTTTATGGACGGATATATTCAAAAACCCGAAAAAACAGTTGTCACCGGCAAACGTCACATAGGCGCCTTTTTGCAAAGATTTTACTGTAATTTTCTGCTGTGGCGCAGGTCCAACATTATTATGGATTCCAGCCATTGACGGCGTATCTCTCCGTCAATTTCATCGACCGTTTCTTGTTCTCCCATCCCTTGCCGGTAGGACTTCCGTCACCGTACCGTTAAATTTCAGAAGCATATAATAATTTCACCGATTTACTGATTTCAAAACACTGTTCGAAAATATTTACGTTTTACCAAAGCGTTGAAAGGACTGTTGGATTTACCATTTCATATTANAGAAACAATAAATAGAATAACAATCAAGGAGGTGGAAAAGAACACAAATGACATGATCACAAACATAAATATCACAACGTGATGAAAAAAAAATCATGAAGACGGACCAGCTTTCGACGTTTCTCACGAGGAGAATTGAACTTGCGAACAGTTTTAGCAAATGCAATAGCGAAAGTGATGGCAACATAAGTCAAAGGGACAGCCAGAACCCAAGGCAGAGAGCTCTGGCCAACCCTAGGACCAGGAATAGCCTGTGTCACGGAACCAGTGAACTCGACTAAATCTAAAGCCTTCTCCTGTATCCATGGGAGATCTTCTTCTACTTCCTCTTCTTCTTCCACTTTTGATACCTTGTCACTCGAAGCATTGCTTTTTTTATCGCCGCTAGACGATGCGTTCACAACAACGAGGCGAGAAGCCGAACGCGGCAGCAAGTATACAGAAAAGCGCAGTGGAAAATTGACTGGAAATTTCCCAAAAATGCAAGAATCCTCGATATTTCTAGAATTGGGAACCAGGCAGCTGCAAGCATATATGCTGCCGGCACAAATGCTCATGGTTACTCGATAATTCGAGAAAAATAAATAAAACGGGTTAATATGGCGACGGCGGCGAGTTAAACAGGGACGAGAAACTCCGGCAGGGCCCTTTGAAGAAGGATAAGTAGACAAATACCCCAATTACAAATTTGGCCCCATTATTTACAAAATATTGGAATGGAGCGGGTGGAGTTGAAGTACTGAAGAACTAAGGGGTTTAAATGAGAAAGTATTAAACTTTTGGGTCCCTACAGCAAATTAATGAACGCAGAAATCCTTCAAAGAGAAATAGACCCCAAACCTCAAATTCTCCTAACAGAATCTTTCACTTCCACCTTGTCGCCGAACAAAAACTTTCAAAAATTTGACTGCCATACCTGTCAATTTTGAAGTTGAGAAGTTGCAATCCAAGAAATTTTGAAGTTTGGATCTGGAAAGCGTTATCTATTCCTTTCTGTTCTTTGCTATTCCTGCCGACGTTCTGTGAGGGTAATCTTGCGTTGGACCTGCAATGAAATATCTATCTTCCTCGCAATATCCAGGATACCCCTGATAGCATTCGGATTTTCGATTCAGATTTAGGTACCCAGAAACACGTAAGTAAAATGAGGAGCCTTTCACGCATTTATTCAAACAATACGTGATCGGTTGAATTAACGGGGCACTTGAAGGAATGCGAACGCTGCCGGCGCTGAAATTTTTGGGATCTGTAAGATTATTCAGATTTTTGCCCCTAGACTGCAGGCTCTGCTATTTTGGCTGTACTGTAGCCTGGGAACGTTGAAATGACTGCCCCCACCAAGCGTTCATATAAGCTACGTATCCTTGTATAATACATTCTTCCAGTCCTGTTTCATGAATTTAAGAATGTGAAATCTTATTTGGGAGATTAGGAGAGAACTGCTGCTTTGAAATTTCTGTAGATCTAGTAAAAATAGACGCTCACTTTTTATGGCATGCTATTTATGATCTCGAGATTCTTTTGTTTCACTGATTTCATTTTTGATTGGCGGCTTATTTTTTCTGCATTAAGAACATATTACTCAAGAGTTATGTATGGAATCCTGCTTTTCATTTATTATATATATTGTTGTCTGTGATTTCTGGGAAAAAGGTGTTGAATAACTGATTCGATTTGGAGATAGTTGATTTTTTTCATACATCGCTTTTGTTGGATGCTTCTATGGTTAGCAGACTTATCTAAGTAATAAACATGAGTATGCTTCTTTTCACAATTCACGTATTGCGGCAAGAAATTAATGCAACTGTATGATGCACGGATGAAGAATAAATTTTGTTGACAAGTGAGCTAAAGTAATGCAATAGCTTGATTATTTGGCTTGATGCAGAATTTATGAAGATTGCACACCTTGACAATTTTTTATTATAGAGGAATTTGTGGCTCATTCTTTAGGTGTGAACTGCCTGAAGATTGGGAGGAAATCTTCAAGGGTTCTAGTGACTGGAGGAGAAGATCACAAGGTCAATTTATGGGCTATTGGTAAGCCTAACGCCATATTGGTAAGTTTAACTCACAATTTCTACTCTTTCCTTCTTCCCTTCGCCTATGAAGTTCATTGCTGTTGAAATCTAAGTGTATCTTGTATCATTATACATTTCCTCTGAGAACTTATCTTGAGTTATGGCTGTTAGAAGTCAAGTTTTCAATCTTTCATGTTTTAATTTAAAATGGAGGAGTATGATTTTTATTCAGCATGGTATCACCAACAAATGCAACTTATTTATAATTTCAAAGTATTAATTTTATTCGATGTTGTTTGTATAATTTGCAAAGGAAGCTGATGACAAGTTTTCTTTTTGTAACCCAATGATTCACAGAGTTTGTCCGGCCACTCAAGTGGAATTGATTCAGTAAGCTTTGATTCTTCTGAGGTCTTGGTAGCTGCGGGAGCTGCAAGTGGTACTATTAAGCTTTGGGATTTAGAGGAGGCTAAAAGTAATTCTTTCATAGAATATTCATTAATGCATAAAGAGCTACTTGTCTTTTATTCTTTATTCTTTATTTTCTTACTCTCCAGTTATTCGCACCCTCACGGGCCATCGTTCCAATTGCATATCATTGGACTTTCATCCTTTCGGGGAGTTTTTTGCATCTGGGTCTCTGGACACAAACCTCAAAATATGGGACATTCGGAGAAAAGGATGTATTCACACTTACAAAGGCCACACACGGGGTGTTAATGCAATTAGATTTACTCCAGATGGGAGGTGGGTAGTATCCGGTGGAGAGGACAACACTGTGAAGGTTTGATACTCCTTTTGTTTCTTTAGCCAACTGTGCATGTTTCAAGAATAACCATCAACACATTTGTTATATTTATGTTATATCCACTATATGCATGAGTCATAATAGTTTCTAAATTTGTTCTTTGGTTTTGAATGTAATAAAAAAACTCATATTGGACTTGTTCTCAGAGAGTGCATTTTTTATTTTCAAATAAGATATTAAATTAAGTTCTCTGTCTAACCATTTCTCTATTCCTTAAAATACAGCTATGGGATTTAACTGCAGGCAAGCTCTTGCATGATTTTAAATGTCATGAAGGTCAAGTACAGTGTATTGATTTTCATCCTCATGAATTCTTGCTGGCAACAGGTTGTTTTTTTGTGTCATTACACTGAGGATAATCGTGTTTAGTGATCCATTGTAATTTTACATGGCTTCTATTTATTCCTTGCCAGGCTCAGCTGACAGAACCGTGAAATTCTGGGATCTTGAAACTTTTGAACTAATTGGTTCAGTTGGCCCTGAGGTTGTTGTATTTATTTTCTCTTTCAGTCATAGCTGTATAATTCTGGTTGTCTAGCCAAGGTTTCATGTCCATTTGAATAAGCTATGATTAATAGTTTACGGTTTGTTTGAAATCAGTCCACTGGAGTTCGTTGTATGACCTTCAACGCCGATGGGAGAACCCTACTCTGCGGTTTGCATGAGAACTTAAAAGTATGGATAAATTAGATACATCGACATTTTCTGTTTTTTCAGGTAATAATAAAAATCATATCTCATTGTCATTTTTTCATTTACCAGGTTTTTTCATGGGAACCAATCAGGAGTTATGATACAGTTGATGTGGGGTGGTCAAGATTATCAGACATGAATGTCCATGAAGGGAAGCTCCTTGGATGTTCTTACAATCAAAGTTGTGTTGGCGTTTGGGTTGTCGATATTTCGGTATGGATAGTCGTACTTTTTGTGTGAAGTAACTGTAATTGCATAGTATCGTGACTCATGAACATCTTGCTTGTATTGTTTGTTAGTGTATTGAACCTTATGCAATGGGTAGTACTGTGCGATTAAATGGTGATTCTGAAACAAAATCAAGTTCAACTGTATTGACGGAAGAAAACATAAAGGGCAACTCTGGCAGGTTGTCTGTTTCAAATAATTCTGATTCTGTAAAGGATATCAAATCTTTCGCAAGATTATCTGTCCAGCAGAATCCGGATCTGAATAAGGATTCTAAGCCTTTGTCATGTAAGATACCATTTTCATGCTACTCTTTTTGGATTATTAGGTTATTCTTTTTTCTTTTCACAGCTTGTGTCTTTTAGTGGATGTTGCCTAACAGAGTTTTTCTTATAATTTTCCATTTATGCTGAGTGAAGCTAATGCAAGCACTGCAAACACTCCGCAAAGATCGAATTTCAGTGTCATTTCAAAAACAACTGAGCCCATTTTGTCAATTTTACCTGGTGCTGCAAAGTCAAAAAGGACAGTTGGAAAGGTCCTGAGTTCTGGGGGTGTTCCTGCATCAAACAGATCTGATGTGATTCCTGTAATTGTTCCACGGAATAATCTGAGGATGGAACAAGTGGTTGAACAGAAGAAAGAAGATATTCCAATGAAGACTGTAATTCTACCTTCTCAGTTGAAATCATCTGATGTTTGCCAAAGTACCAATATCAATCATGACTTCGAGAGGCCTAATGCTTCTAATTTTTCTGATCATGAACCCTCAAGGGTCATGAACATTAGTCTATATGATAGGAATCTTAGTACCAGTTCTGGAAGTGGTGCTGTTGAGCGGAAACCCAGGGATGATAAATCCATGTTTTCAAGAAAATTTGAACTAAATGCAACATCTGACTTCTTTGATAGATGTCAGCCGGAAAGATGTATGTGATTCTTTAATATGGCATTTTACAACTTGTGTTTACTTTATGCCTTTGCTTCATAGATTTATTAAACGTTTGGTATAGAAAGAGTGTGAGCTCTCATATTATAGTTGTGCATGGAGAGGGGAAATAGGAAGTGGGTGTATGCCTTTTATATTGGTATATGCCATGGATATTTTGATGAAGATGGGAACGGTAGTGAAGGATACATTTTAGGGCATTTGTGGATGGTGGATTTTGTCCCACAATCACTTTTATTTTGTAAACGTTGAATTTGGGATTCAGTTTTCTATTTCCTTGACTCATGTGGCTAGATGGAGCTTAATTGTTTTTACATGAGTTCGTAATGATGGTTTATTTCATAAGTTTTTAGCCAGTTTACCTTTTATTGCAGATGAATATCAGCGGAGTGATCAAATGATGGATACATCTTTTGTAGAAACTCATAAAGGTGGAATGACCACAAAGGTGGGTAAAGAGATTTCATCTCACTGGGAACAGAAGAGCAGAAATAATTACCATCCAGGTTTTGCTTCAACTATTGCGTCCAGGGAATCAGCAACTGTGAGTTTCTACGCTAAATAACCTTGCAGATCATTATTGTCTTTGTCATCCAGTTTATTTCCTGTATTACTTATTGGCTGATACTGCTTAGTTGCTTTTCAAGTTCTCCATGTACTCTGCTTTAGTTCCAATTCTCTTTACATCTATCTAGGAAAGGAGTATCACATTCACTGGGGAAAGTGAGTCAACATCTTCTGCTGATGAGGACACTATTGCTGATCTGATGGAACAGCATGATCAGTTTGTTGGCTCCCTGAAGTCTCGTCTAGGAAAACTGCAGGTATTTGACGCTTTTCTTCATTGAGATTTCTCTGGGATATATCAGCACGATTGTTATTGCTCTGTTACATCTTTCGAATTGCATGATCTTAACAAGTATATGAGAGCAAAGATTGCTGACCTTGCTCTTTCTGTGAATTAGCTTTGTGATTAGTGAAGCATCATTCTAGGCTAAATTAGTGATACTGTCATATATATGAGATGTTGGCTGAGTTTTCTAATTACAGTCATAAATGGCTCAAAGAGTGTTACAAATGAAATATAACCATTTTCACACGTAGATTGCTCGTGAACACTGGAGGAGGCATGATATCAAAAGCGCACTTAGTGCACTTAGCAAAATGGGTGATTGCAGTGTGAGCTTTTGTTTTTAATTCCTCGTACGCAGTTACAAAAGAGTTACTAATAATATTTACTTTTTAGGCGCTCGCGGATGTAATAAATGTTCTTGAGGAGAGGGTTGATATTGTTAACCTTGATATTTGTGCATGTCTCATGCCATTGTTACACCAACTCATTGAAAGTAGTACGGATAGGTAAGTTGGACCTGTTTTATTCAGATGTTATAACAACTCAACTGTGACCTTTTTAACTACGTTTTAGGCATCAAGATATTGCACTTTCTTTGCTTCTGAAGCTTGTGAGGGTCTTTGGCTCTATGATATACTCTTCAATATCTGCGCCACCTTCTGTAGGTGTCGACATTGAGGCAGAGCAAAGGTACGGGTTTCTCTATCTCATCTTTCATTCATTCCTTTTTTTGGACCAGAAAAGAAAATTTGATCGGAGGATTAGTAGAGTGTATCAATCAATCCCTTCATAAAAAAGTTTACAAAAAGCATTCATTCATTGCAATTTAGTGCATTCTGGAACTATCTGAGTGTGAAGTCTTACCATTCATTTCAACCTGAAGGTTGGAACGTTACAGTCTTTGTTATGTGGAACTCGAAAAGGTGAAAAACTGTCTACCCATTCTTGCAAGGTATGTCGTTTTTTTTGAACTTTAACCAAACTTCACCTTCATCTCGACAGCATGTTGTTTATTATTGTTTGATTTTGCAGGCGAGGAGGTTCGGTCGCAAAGTATGCTAACGAACTGAATCTGGCCCTTGAGGAAGTTTCATAAGGGATGAAAATCAAACAAAACATTTTTACTTATTTGAACTTGTTTCAAGGATCAACTGAAAAAGGTGCTGAGCTCATTTCCATTTTTCCCAGGCAAAAAGAGTGTAAGTAATTCGTGCCTCAGCTAGAGTTAGTTCTAACCAATTCATAATCTTGTTAATTTATGATGCACAACCACCCTCTTTTCTTCACTGTTGCTCCTGGAGATGTTGATTTTGTCCTAAGGCTCTGCTTAGTTATCTGAACCATATGCCAACTTTGCTTGTTTCTGTTTCTGTTTGTTTTGTTTATGCTGATGATTTGATTTGCCTGATACTGGTATTTGTTTAGTCAGACTTGTAAGAACCGGTTGTGTATACACACATTCCAATTGAATGCATGATGGATAGGTAGATATCATAAAATTATAAAACAAATGATATTGTACTATTAGTTTTTAATGATATTGGTAATTTAGGGTGCCATGGGTATTTGTAATTGACATTGAATAGCTATACATAAATATTTTTTGCATTGCAAAAAATATCGTATTTACAATTTTGTAACTTGGAATGTCGTTGATGGCTGAAGTAATACGCAAACGTCACCCTTATTACATTGGATTGACTGCGTTTGACTTGCAAGAAACCATAATGCATAATATTTCAACTGCAATTGCATCATCTCACACTGTGACACTTAAATTTGACCCGTGGCATTGCTTCGATAAGCTTTTAAAGAAATATGTTTCAAAACTATAAACCCGGAAAAAGTAAAAAGAAGGGGATTTGTACATGACCTGGATACATTTGAGGGTGAAGTTGGAGCTGTAATCTGTTATCTTTTATTGGAAGAGAAGAAGCACCAAACATACAGTTATGGGGGTGGCATCCTGGGAATGTATCAAGAGGATTTCTTGGATTTGTAAAGCTTGGCGCAGAAGATATAGACCAACAGATTCAACAAGCTCAGTGTAGCAAGAAGCCAGAAGAAGTAGTCGAGGTGACCCTCGTTCAAGTTATCGGGTATCCATCCCGTTGCTCCCCCTCTAGTCGTCAAAGACGTAACAACTGTCAATATGAAGGAGCTCAAATAATTACCAAGTGATGTAGTCAGTAGTGAAAATGCACTGCATAAGCTTCGCATTGCATCAGGGGACTGATCATAGAAGAATTCCAGTTGTCCAATGAATGTGAATACCTCAGCAGCTCCCAGTAAAAAGTACTGTGGGATTTGCCATAAAATGCTCAATGGGACTGCAACTGGCTGGTCGATGAGGCTAAGTTCATTTGCAAGGGAAAGACGAAAGATTTCTACAATGGCAGCAGCTGACATGCACATCACCGAGAGAAAAAGACCAATTCCCATTCTCTGTAGCTCTGAGAATCCTCTTTCTTTGCCTGTTAACTTTCTGGCTATAGGGACAAGGATTTTGTCGTAAATTGGAACCCAAAATATAACACTAATGACATCGAAAGTTGTGAGAGATGCCGCCGGAATATTGAATGAACCAATTGAAGTATCCATCACCATTCCTTGCTCCACAAACATTGTCGACATTTGAGCATGAACTGCCGAGAATACAATTCCGGTAGCCCATATCGGAAACATACGTATCAAGATCTTCAGTTCCTCGACTTGAGTTACTGTACAGAGCCTCCACGGGTTCGAAAAATCACCAGTTTTCAACTCAGCATCACCAACTACGGCAGCTTTATCAAGGAACCTTCAAAAAATGAACAGTTAACATCAAACCAATAGTCAAAGCATACTACTTATCAAAATTACTTTATAAAAAGAGCACACAAACAAAGCATTATTTACTTCAACTCATCAGTATGCAGAAGCTTTCGACTTCCTTCGATGGCAGAGTTTTTATCTGGTGTTTCATATAGAAGAGTAGTATCCTCAGGTGCATGCAAATTCAACTTGTGGAATGATGCAACAACGACTTGACAAATTCTAGTGATCGGGCTTCCTCCCGGTCTCTGAAATCTATAAATGGAGGTGCCTGAAAAGAAGCTTATTATAGCGATTCCCATGAAAAAAGCAGGGATGCTAAAACCAAGTCCCCATCCTGCACTATCTTGAATCCAAACTATCAAACTACTGGATATCAAGGCACCAATATTAATAGAAAAATAAAACCAATTGAAGAAGGAACCCTTCTTAATTCTTTCTCCAAGGTCAGTGTCATCAAACTGATCAGCTCCAAAAGATGAGACACATGGCTTAATCCCTCCTGTTCCAAGCGCTATAAGATATAGCCCAAGAAATAATATGGCATACTGAGCTGGAGTAGCAGAAGGGCATACGGAATCCAGTCCAGTGTCGACACACTCAGGAGGCATAAACGAAGGTATAGTTGCCGACAAAGTCAATGTGCACATTCCCTTGAAAATTTCATGATACACATTAATCACACGAGTGAAAGCAGAAGTATTATATTTGAAAGATGAATTTAAAGCTATGAAATCATTTCAATTAAAACAAACAAATCCATAAAGTTTATGACATACAAAAACAAGATTTAAAATGCCATGAACAAAATATAGTCCAAGAAAGGTTCCACTCATAAAATTCGGTTAAAAAAAGCAATATAAGCCTAGAAAATCAAGAAATGATTAAAGGAAGTTAGGAAATTACAATGAAGTAAAGACTGGAAAAGGCAGCAATCGTCCAGTATTTGCCTAAATAAGAATCTGCAAGGATTGCTCCAATAAGTGGAGTGAGGTAACAGGTGCCTTGCCAAGTAGTGACATTTCTTGCAGCAGGCACGTTGCCTTCGTGCAACTTTTTTGTAAGATAACTAACAAGATTGGTTGCAATCCCATAGTAAGCTAATCGCTCACAGCATTCGGTACCTACAAGATTTAAAATGTCATAGACTTGAAGAATCAATGAATACCAATAACTTTCCGGTACCCAAAATGAATGGACATGCTCGCCAATTCCCAGTAGTGCTCTTTAAAACAGGGTTCCCCTTAATATCCACAGAGCCATCACCGGTATAAAGTGCATCACTCGTATCCTGACATAAAAATAAATTTCAAGGTAAAAGAATAAACTTCTTTAATCGAAGAAACAGTGAGACTCATACATGAAAAAACAGTCCCAGATTATGAAATATCAAACAAAAGAGTCCGCAATAATCAGGAAACTCATACTGTTACACCCTATATTACACCAAGTTTAATTCTTGATCTACTAATCAAAAAGCTTCTTATCCACGAACAACCTAGCGATTTAATCCCAAGAAAACAAACCTCACGAATACCCTCCTCTAGAAGCAACCTCTCCTCCTCCTGGGTACCCATGAAACTTTCTCTGTTTCTTTGCGGCTTCCGTGCGTCTAGATTACAACGAAATTCCGTTGGACAGCGTCCCTACCGAGATCAGAATAGTGGGCTCCTAAATGAAGGGAAGATTACAATTGACAATCAACTGCTTGGTGATTCGTTTGATCGATTTATATCCACGTCGCTCACATCACATGACAAGATTAGCTTCCTCGGGAACTGAACATTGCTAACTTCAACACGTTTCGTCTGGAAATATGTATCGTGTGATTCTTTTCTTTGGATTATAAATTTGAAACTAAGAATATCAATTTACATTTACTCTTAAATTTGATTTTTACAATTGAATTTTTCCCTAGTAATTTTACACATTTTTATATAATGTGCACATTATCTCAAACTAAATGAATCATTTTGGGGTAAAATTCATATTTATTATTTCAAATTTTTATTTAACTATTAATACAATAATTGATTAAAATTAATAATATTGATTTACATATTTGATTCTCAAAAATCTGAAATAACAAATATGAATTTAATCCAATAATAATTAATTAATACATGACATTAGAGTTAATTTCGTCTATAAAAATAAAGACAATAACACTAAATTAATATAACTAGTTTATAATGTTGTTAAATAAAGATAAAAATGAACATAATTTGTACATTTACCTTAAATGTCAATCATATTGGTCAAGGTCTTAAAAATATGGAAAGAAATTGAAGTTAAACACTTCTTTAGACCTCCAAACGAATATTTACTCAAACTAGGGAATTCTGTGTCTACGTCCAATGAATAATGTTACTTATAGAGAGAGCAACTTTTATTTAATGTTGGAATATTAAAATATCTCACATTGAATTTGAGAAATAATTTTGATTGGTTTATAAGAGGTGTTATTGATCATTCTAATTGACTTGTTCAAGTTTTTTACGGTGTTGTCACCTCCCCTTATATGTCATATATGTGCACATTCTATTATAATTTCGGTCATACTCTATAATTTCAACATGATATAGAATTGTTTCGGTTCATTTCAAG
This sequence comes from Utricularia reniformis, assembly GCA_009725065.1. Lineage (NCBI taxonomy): Eukaryota > Viridiplantae > Streptophyta > Magnoliopsida > Lamiales > Lentibulariaceae > Utricularia > Utricularia reniformis. Next base: position 270,665 of record RWGZ01000993.1, on the reverse strand, counting down.
TCGAAACCTTAAGGTTAGATTCAAGGGAACATGTTGAAATGTTAAAATATCCCACATTGGAATTGAGATAAAATTTGGAATAATTTATAAAAAGGAAGATATACCATAATAATTGACTTGTTCGAGTCTTTTACGATATAATCTCTTTCCCTTATAAGATGTATCCATACACATTACCGTCATTATCCAAAGGGTCTACAAGTGAATATTGTATCTTCTTTTGCAACAGTCATATCTCGTGGTGCTAAAAGAAACAAAAAATTGTATCTCAATCTAGCACAAAGGCCGAATATCACGGCCCATACCACGACAAAAATCAGATGGGTACAACATCTTCTATGTGATTTATGGATCACACTTTCTTCTCCACCTTCACTCTTATGTGACAATATGAGTGTTCTTTACCTTTCTGTCAATCAAGTTCTCCATTCCAAAAGTAAACACATAGTAGAAACCTCTGTTTATTTGTAATCTTTTTCATTTCGTAAGATTAAGATTGGGCAGTGACTAAATGTAAAAGTTCTTCTTCATTCAATATATTATAATTCTTTTTCTTTGCTTCCCACTCTCGGCTTCTCAATCTATTCTTCTATTTCTCCCTAATATTCATCACTTGTCTCCTCTTAAAACTTAAGACCGTTACAAAACCTAATTGTTCCAAAAAAAGATTCATTCTTTGACATTATGAAACATATTTGAAATACAAAATCAACACCAATAACAAAAACAAAACAGACTCGGGATAAAAGATAATGGAAAATAAGCATTTGCTCCACATATTGACGAATCGAGACCACCCGAGAGGGAGACCGTGGACATGTTTGAAACATTATTGGAGAAAATAACGGTGAAATGAATTATATTATTATGAATTGATTGTGGTATAAGTAATCATAGAATCACAATGCCGTGAGACTAACAAAGACTACTAGGAATGATTAAGTTTTTATGCTTTTGGTTTACCAACCCTTACCTGCCCCGCATCTAATAAGATCGTATTTAAATACATTAAAAACGGAATCGAAATATTATTATCATAAAATATATAACATTTTAATGGTTAGAAATATTTAAATATCAAATTATTAATAATATATATATATGATAGATGATTGTCAAATAATCATAAACTATAAAAGATTATTCATTGAATTAAATAGAAAAACGATTATAAATAAAATTATAAAATTTAAATTAAAAATATAATATGTGTTATAATATATTATATTTTTAAAAAATATACAATATCTGCTTAGAGAAAGAGAGAGGGAAACCCCAACAAATATTACCGATTTTATTCGCAACTCTATTTTTGCTACCAATCGCGATAGCCTATCTCGAATTACAATTTTTGGGAAATTCGCGATTGCCTATTCAGACTCGTGATTGGCTATAGAGAGTCGCAACAGCCAATTGCAAATTGCATTAAAATTGCAATTTCTTTAATTAATTCATCTAATAATCTTATTTTAAGTTAATTCATACCCGAATAAGAAATGAAATGTACACGTGATGGAAAATAAATGTTTAGAATATTTATTTTTTGTATATGTTGCATAATATATTAACTACCATGTATATACGATAGATATTATGGTTAGCAAATCAAGTAATATTATGGTGACTATTATGTATATATGATAGATATTATTGTTGTGGTCTAAAAACCGGGGGTGTCAGCAGTCGTCCTGTTCGTTGCAAGACGAACTCAGTTTTAATTTGTTTTGTAGGGGGGAAACGATTAAGAATCAAATAAAGAAGGTCAAGACAATTTTAGAATGGAAAACCCCTGAAAGAAGGGGGAAAAACCACTTGACTAAGAGCCAGAAATGCACTTAGTCGATCCAATAACCAAGCTGTTAATTACAAATGTCATGTTTGTTATTTAGAAGCAACAAGTGAAGGGAAAGCTTAAGGGAAACATGAGAAAACCGAAGAAGAGAAGAGCGCTTATTTCCGTTCTCAAATGACCCTTTTATACGCCTTTCCTGTTGTGTGAACAGTAGGGTGTAGTTTTGTGCTTGTCTNGAAGAATCAATGAATACCAATAACTTTCCGGTACCCAAAATGAATGGACATGCTCGCCAATTCCCAGTAGTGCTCTTTAAAACAGGGTTCCCCTTAATATCCACAGAGCCATCACCGGTATAAAGTGCATCACTCGTATCCTGACATAAAAATAAATTTCAAGGTAAAAGAATAAACTTCTTCAATCGAAGAAACAGTGAGACTCATACATGAAAAAACAGTCCCAGATTATGAAATATCAAACAAAAGAGTCCGCAATAATCAGGAAACTCATACTGTCACACCCTAGATTACACCAAGTTTAATTCTTGATCTACTAATCAAAAAGCTTCTTATCCACGAACAACCTAGCGATTTAATCCAAAGAAAACAAACCTCACGAATACCCTCCTGTAGAAGCAACCTCTCCTCCTCGTGGGGACCCATGAAACTTTCTCTGTTTCTTTGCGGCTTCCGTGCGTCTAGATTACAACGAAATTCCGTTGGACAGCGTCTCTACCCAGATCAGAATAGTGGGCTCCTAAATGATGGGAAGATTACAATTGACAATCAACTGCTTGGTGATTCGTTTGATCGATTTATATCCCCGTCGTTCACATCACATGACAAGATAAGCTTCCTCGGGAACTGAACATTGCTGACTTCAACACGTTTCGTCTGGAAATATGTATCGTGTGATTCTTTTCTTTGGATTATAAATTTGAAACTAAGTATATCAATTTACATTTACTCTTAAATTTGATTTTTACAATTGAATTTTTCCCTAGTAATTTTACACATTTTTATATAATGTGCACGCTATCTCAAACTAAATGAATCATTTTGGGGTAAATTCATATTTATTATTTCAAATTTATTGAGAATTTTTATTTAACTTTTAATACAATAATTGATTAAAATTAATAATATTGATTTACATATTTGATTCTCAAAAATCTGAAATAACAAATATGAATTCAATCCAATAATAATTAATTAATACATGACATTAGAGTTAATTTCGTCTATAAAAATAAAGACAATAACACTAAATTAATATAACTAGTTTATAATGTTGTTAAATAAAGATAAAAATGAACATAATTTGTACATTTACCTTAAATGTCAATCATATTGGTCAAGGTCTTAAAAATATGGAAAGAAATTGAAGTTAAACACTTCTTTAGACCTCCAAACGAATATTTACTCAAACTAGGGGATTTTGTGTCTACGTCCAATGAATAATGTTACTTATAGAGAGAGCAACTTTTATTTAATGTTGTAATATTAAAATATCTCAAATTTGATTTGAGAAATAATTTAAATTGGTTTATAAGAGGTGGTGTTGATCATTCTAATTGACTTGTTCAAGTTTTTTACGGTGTAGTCTCTTCCCTTATATGTCATGTCTGTGCACATTCTTGTTATAATTTCGGTTATACTCTATAATTTCAACATGATATCGGAGTTATTTTGGTTCATTTCAAGTCGAAACCTTAAGGTTATATTCGAGGGAGTGTGTTGAAATGTTAAAATATCCCACGTTGGAATTGAGATAAAATTTGGAATGATTTATAAGAAGGTAGATATACCATAGTGATGAGAACTCTAGGACCAGACACCTTGTGACGGATAAAGGCCATTAACAATTGGGCCGATTCAAATGGTGGAAACCGACTCTTGCAGCCCATTTGTACGTTTAACGAAATGCGGCTCGATGTTCCACGAGAGGACCGAAGATACCTTGGCGAAATAAACCGTTTCCTGGTGACTGGCTCCATGGTTCGGTCCGAACGGTTACAAACCCACGTTTTCCATGCTTCGGGCCTTACACGTTTACCACGCCTCGGTCCCGATCATGCAGACCACGCCTCGGTCCCGACCTCGTTTTACATCGCGCGATAACAACCTCTAACAAACCTGTCAGAAGCGGTTACGGAGCGTGATTTACACATGCCACTAACTCTATAAATACAGGGCGCGACGACGGAAATAGCAGGACCTTTTGGACGCATAAGAACAGGTCGTTACCCTGCCGGAGTTCTTATTGCTTTCTATTCCCTTGTCATTTTCATTAAGCATCTGATGTACTTTGTATGAATTATTTGATTAGTGAACAGGCTATGAGCGTAATTCGCTCTTAGTCAAGTGGTTTTCTCCCCAATTCCTGAGGTTTCCACTATAAATCGCCGTGTCCATTTATTGTTTCCAGTTTTAATCATACTCCACATCAAAAACAAATCAAAACCGAGTTCGTTTGCTGACGAACCGGATGACTGTTGGTACCCCCTAAAAAGGGACCATAACAGTTTGGCGCCGTCCGTGGGGACGATTCTCTAATCCCATTTGAGTTTTCTACCAGGGATAGGACAATCAAATGTATGGCGACCGGAACTTCGATAAATGACAATGACGTGCTTCCCGACAGCCTTCCAGCACCAACATTCACTTTGCAAGATCTGAAAGCTGTCGTCAGGAAGGTGGTGCTGGAGATTACGTTGGAGAGAAGTGGAACAGAACCACCGGCTGTTTCAAGCCATGTTCCCAAAAGCAGAGGATACGGAGTGATCCTGACAAACGTAGCACTGATGATGAAGAAATCATCAGGCGTGGTATAACAACGAGGAGGCCCAAATATTGGTCTACCCCTCCTCCCCCGGCCACGGCTCTAACTCCCGCTCCTGGGAATGATCATGAGCAGATGCAGCGACGAATTGACGAGCTCACCAGGGACTTGGAGAGCATGCGAGCGTTGAAGGATTGCGAACCTAATCTGGGACGCAATCCTGGTTTATTCAATAGGGCCATGGAGGCCCCAATCAGGCGAAATAAGGACGATGACTGGTGGCACAATCTGCATACGGTCTAGGCATCGTCCCATCAATCTGAAGGCGTATCAGCTGCCTTGAGAGATTTGATGCTCCCCTTTTCTGAGGAGATCTGGGCAGCAGTCCCAGATCGGCATTATCGCAACCCCGGGGGGTTGCCGACATTTCGAGGTGACGGTGATCCGATCGATCACGTTGCCGATTTTGAATTACACATGGGAACAGTTCGGGCATCAGATTCACTAAAGTGCCGCATCTTCGCGGCAGGATTACAAGGTGACGCCCGAACGTGGTTCAAAAATTTGCCTGCCCGATCCATACAATCGTATGGCGGTTTTATTTTGGCCTTCTCGGAGCAATTTGCTCTAAATGTAGGACCGCCTAGAAGCAGACAGGAACTATACCAGTTGAAATATATTCCGGCAAAAATGAGTCTTCGGTCCTTCATGGAAAAGTTCAATAGGACCGCCCGGGGTATCAAGCTTGAGCTCCGGGATAAAATTGATATTCTACAGCAGGTCTTGGGACCGTGCGGCCTTTCGGCCAGCTTGGTAAAGAGCCCACCATCTACCTTAGGAAAACTTTTTCAGAAAATCAACAAATATATTAAGGTGGATGAAGCGCTAGGGCTAGGCTATCGGAAAAGTAGTCGGAATTCTGAGCCCGCAGGTGATCATAGGGTTTCCTACCCTACTAAGTAGTAGCGAGAAGTAGCGGCTGTAGGCGAGAAAGATGTCCCCCCGAAGCAGGAGGACAATCGGGTGTATTGCGAGCTGCATCATAATTGCGATCACCCGACTCTGAAGTGCCCGCTGTTGAAAGAGACAGTAGTGGCAATGAATAAAGAAAAGCCCGACCGGAATGGTCAGAAGGGCAAGCGAGCAGAATCCCCCCTAAAGGGCCAACAAGGTGACGATCGTCACACGCCGCGCAACATGGTCGAGAGAACCGTGGTCAGGGCCGAAGAAGAAGATGGCGGGGCCGTGGCGGCAGAACCCCGCAAAACGAGGGTGGAAGACAGGAGTAGGTTGCTCCTCCACCCGCTGAAACAGGTGCCCAACCTCCTCAAAATGAAACGGCACCTCGAGAAATAGCCGGAGATATTTTTGTTATCTCCGGTGGTTTGATGATAAATGAATCGGTCAGGGACCGAAAGAGAACCGCACGCGGAGACTCCGCTGAGAGCTTAGAATCTGTGGCGCTGGTTAAATATGATCCAGCTGAGCGGTCCCCTCCCTTCGGGGAGGACATTACTTTCACTATGGCCGATCGGGAAGGGATTATCGATCTTGCGATGACCATCACTGGAATAATCGGGAATCGACGTGTCCACAGGATCTTAGTGGACACCGGGGCTTCGTGCAATCTAATGAAGCGCGAAGTCGCTGAAATGTTGGGAGTTGCGGCTCATGACCTCTCGGTCGCTAATATAACTCTCTGGTCGTTCGATCAGAGGAGCGACATTCCATGCGGGAAAATTTTATTCCCAGTCACCTTGGGAGAACCACCCAAGGATCGATCGGAGGATCTGGAATTCATTGTCGTTGAAGTCGACTTGGCTTACAACACCATTATCGGACGGACCGGCCTTAGTAAGTTCGAGGCGGTCCCATCTACCTATCATATGGTGCTCAAACTCCCCTCCATTCATGGAGTTATTTCCGTTAAGGGGGATCATAAAGTAGCTAGGCAATGCTACATGAGCTCGTGCCGAACATTGGCACCTATCAAAAAGGCTCGGGTGGATCTGCTGGAAGAACTGCCGCACCCGAGGCATGCAATGGAACCCGTAGGGTTCAAGTTGATTAACCTGGTTGAGGACGACTCAACCAAAACAACTCGCATCGGGGCACATTTAGCCCCTGCTTTCGAAAAAGAACTGATCCACTTGATGAGAAGCCATGTGGACATATTTGCCTGGACCCCGGACGATGTTCCGGGAATTGACCGATCCGATAGTGAACATCGGATCAACACCGAACCTGGAACAAAGCCTGTTAGGCAGAAAAGGAGACGATATTCTCCCGAAAAAATCGAGATTATCCGGGCTGAGGTGAATAAACTGCTGCGGCCGAGATTCATCAGAGAAATCCACTGTACTGAATGGGTTGCAAACCCAGTGGTGGTTTCCAAACCGGATGGGAAATGGCGAATGTGCATCAACTTTACCGATGTTAACAAAAGCTGTGAGTCGGACCCTTTCCCCTTGCCGCATATAAACCGACTGGTAGATGTTGTGTCTGGTAGCACCATGATGAGTACCATGGATGCTTATTCTGGATACCATCAGATCTTCCTAGCTGAAGAAGATCAGAAGAAGTCATCATTCATGACCGAAGATGGAGTTTACTATTATGTAGTTATGCCATTCGATCTCAAAAATGCTGGAGCAACATATCAAAGGTTGGTCAACAAAATCTTTAGAGAATTGATCGGCCACATGATGGAAGTGCATGTTGACGATATGATTGTTAAATCTATGAATGATGAAGACCACCTTTCGTATTTGTCTCGTTGTTTCGAAGTATGCCGAAAATATAAGCTTAAACTAAATCTAAACAAATGCTGCTTCGGGATCCGAAGTGGAAAATTTCTAGGATATTACGTTTCAGAAAAAGGCATAGAGGTTAACCCCTAAAAGGTGCAGGCTATCATTGATATGCAACCTCCAAGAAACAAAAGAGAGTTTCAAAGGCTTACTGGCCGACTCGCCGCACTGAGTAGGTTTATTTCAAAATCCACAGACCCGGCCTTACCTTTTTTCAGAGTGCTAAGAAAAGCAAACCATCTAGATTGGACCGAAGAATGCGATCGGGCCTTCTCCGAGCTGAAGACTTATTTAAGCACTCCCCCGGTGATGGTAAGTCCAACTTGTGATTAACCTTTGGGGTTATATCTTGCGGTATCAGAAGTTTCCGTAAGCGCAGCTCTGGTAACCATACGAGACGACATTCATAGACATGTTTATTATGTTAGTCATTCACTGGTATTTGCTGAAACCAGATATTCCACCTTGGAGAAATTCATGCTAGCTTTGAACAAAGCTATATCCAAACTGAAACATTATTTTGAAGGACGAACGGTCTATGTTTATACGGATCAACTTCTGAAGGTGGTCCTTAAACAGAAGGATTTAAATGAGAGATTGGAAAAATGAGCTATCAAACTCAGCGCTATGTATCTGGAATTCCTGCCCCGAAGGGCGATCAAAGCTCAGGTCCTAGCCGATTTTGTGGTTGAAATGACCCGATCGGCCATTTACCTTAATCAAGAGGATGATCGATGGACGATCCATGTAGATGGGTCGACCTTCGGAGGAAGAGGAGCGGACATTACCCTAACAACGGTACAAGGTGATCTTATTCATTCCGAAGTCAAATTTTCCTATGTTGGAACAAATAATGTGGTAGAATATGAGGCAGTATTATCAGGAATGACCTTGGCCCGAAAAATGGGAGTTAGCAGAGTACGAATGTTCTCAGACTAGAAGTTAGTAGTAGAACAGTTCGCAGGGAGATTTGAAACTCATGATCCGATGATGATGTTATATTGTGCCAAAGTTCTGGAACTATCCAAGAATTCAGTGAGTTCTCTCTTGACCACGTGCCACGAGAGCAAAATAAGGTTGCCGACGCACTCGCCAGATTGGCCTCAGGCACACCTGACATAGAGCCAAGCACTATTTCGGTCCATATTCAGGACCGACCTTCGGTCGAGATATCAGTGACCGAACAGTCTATTGAAGAGATCGGGGTTCTATGCCATGAACTCTAGGGCTTGAATATTAACGCTACTGAGTCTCCGGGGGAACCCAATTGGATGGACTCCTTTATTAAATACCTCTCAAACGGCTATCTCCCTGAGGATAAGTCTGAAGCCAGAAAAGTAGAAGTTCGGGCTAAGAGATTTATCTTAGTCGATAGACGCTTGTTTAAAAAGAGTTTTGAGGGCCCACTTCTGCGCTGTTTATCTCCTATTGAGGCTGAAGCCGTCATGATTTACGTTCATGAAGGGATATGCGACATTCAATCAGGGGCTCGATCTTTATACCACCTCATCATTAGAGCTGGGTACTTTTGGCCAACTTTGCTGACAGATGCCAAGAAATACACTAAACGTTGTGCCATATGTCAATACCATGCTCCACTCCCGCAATTGCCTGGGGCTCCCTTATCGATTACCCCACTGCCTTGTCCGTTTGACAGATGGGGGATCGATATCCTCGGACCTTTTCCTCGGTCAATAGGGCAAAGAAAATTTTGCATCGTAGCTGTGGAGTATTACTCGAAATGGATTGAAGCAGAAGCAGTAGCCATCATCTCAGAAAAAGTAGTCAAGCACTTCTTATGGATAAATATTGTGAGCCGCTTCGGGTTTCCCCGAGCGCTCATATCAGATAATATGACTCAGTTCCGTGGAAAGAGCATACGGGATCTATGCACCAAGTTGGGCATCATCCAACATTTCTCATCAGTAGCCCATCCCCAAACTAATGGACTTACGGATGTATCTAACAAGGTTATCCTAAAAGGATTGAAGACCAAGTTAGAAGATTTTGGAGGTAAATGACCCGAACACATCTATGAGGTCTTGTGGGCATACCGAATTACACCACGCTCAACAACCCAGGAATCACATTTTTCATTGGTGTATGGGACCGAAGTTGTTAGCCCGGTGGAGGTTGCCATCCGATCACCTCGGATATCTCAATATGATGAACATATGAATGGTGAAAGGAGATTATTGGACCTCGAGATGATCGAAGAAAAGAGAGATGCAATTTATGCACGAATGCGTGCTTATCAGCGAACTATGGAACGGGCCTATAACAAGCGAGTCCTCCCAAGAGAATTCTTTGAAGGCGATCTCGTCCTCAGAAGCATTAAAGTGCAGAGGAACGTTGGAAAGCTAGACAGAAACCGGGAAGGACCGTATCGAATATCAAAGAAATTGGAATCAGGTGCGTATAAACTTGAAACATCGGATGGTATAGAGGTCCCCCAAACTTGGAATGTCATGAACTTAAGGCGATATTTCTTGTGAATCTTCGATTAATATGTTTGATTCAATAAACTACATTCCTTTAAACGTAAGCAGAAAACAAGTGAGTGCAAAACAAACTATTTCTAATGGAATGATAGACCGATCTTGAAGTTGGGTGACTAAGGACGAATCTGGACTGGTGACCGAAGCTTCTTGTCCGCAAGGCTCCCAAGTTGTAGTGATTGCTCTGACGAGTCAGATGCTCATGTACTTGCCCAGCCCCATGGATGAGTCGTGATTCTCCCAGAACTCATTACGAACTAAAACAGGTGCGTAAAACGGCATTCAGTCTTTAGGAATGACCCTTTGTACTTATGAAATCTGCTAGGATAAAAGGAAGGGTAGTCAGCATATCGAAACATAAGATCGGTCTTAATATAAGACGTGTTATGAGCAAAGCTTAGCCAATATAACCTGAGGGACTTTATTAGAAACAAGGTTTGGCCGAAACTCATAAAAACTCATATTGAACGTAGACCACGCCTCTCCAATCAAGTATTGACTCCAAGGTCGGAATAAGAGTGACCCACATACAATCTAAAACGACCGATCCAATCAGAAATGATACAAATAAGACAAACATAATATCTGAGACCGATGGGTCAACATCCTATAAGCGTCCCCGATCTTACACTTGGTGGTTAAAACAATTTCATTAATATAAAATATATTAGTTTACTTAAAAGTTGGTTATATTGATTCGTTCTGGCAATTAAAAGGATAAGAACTGAAAGAAAAGAGCTATATATTGAAAATAAGAAGCAAAGCAGATACAAAATATAAACGAAATCTAGTTATCCTGCCCCTCTTCTTTATCTTCAATCTCCGGCTCCTGCGGTTCGGTCCTGGCAGCAAGCCGCTTCAGTTCTTCTTCCTGATCGGCCACCTTTTGGTTGACCGCTCTCTCCATCTTCTCAAAGAGATAGAAGAAAGGGTCTTCTTCCAGAACATGTTCTTCCAAAGTTGGAATAACCTGAAACTTGCCATCTTTTTCAAGCGGCTCGATCGTCTTCAATTGCTCGTCCGAAGGGGAAATCCCGAACTGCTGTATAACTTGCTCCCGCATGTTATCCAAATACTTAGCAGTATATACCCCATGTATGTTTTCCACTAAAGCGAATAACAATGGGGACCGAGCGAAACCCAGAACTGCCTCCCGGACCGAACCTTCGGTCGAAGTGCGGGCTCTTGTCAACTCCTCTTCCAAGGTCGTCTTGTCTTCTTGGGCCCGAAGGAGAAGTTCGTTCAACTTATTCCTTTTCTCCTGGGCCCGACCTTGAACTTCGTTGATTTCTTCCTCCTTGGCCCGCAGCTTGGCCTCCAGGTCAGAAATTCGCCCATGAGATGTTTGTCCTATCTTCTCCAGCTTAGAGACTTTATCTGCTAAGAGCGAGACTTCCGTCCCAGCCCTTAGCAGCTCATTGTCCAGTCGGTCCCGGTCCTCCCGTACCGTGACCAACTCACCATGCTTGATTTCAACTTGCCTTTTTGCAAGGTCAAGTTGATCTTGGACTTTCTGGGACACAACGCTATCACCCTGGTTCTTCTCCACGGTGATGGCAGTTGTGAAGGCATTTCTCAAAATCTGCATAAGATAACACGTTTAAAAGGATGAAACTTCGGGCCTTCATGTTAAGTAAAATTACCTTGGTGGTGAGGTCGAGGAAACCTTCCATAATTTTTTCCCCAGACATGTTCGCTTGGACGTTGTCTGAGTTTTGCTCTCCATAAAGGCGGAAGTCATTTAGGAAAGCACTCCTCCAGGAGGTTAACTTTCTCCCCTTACTGAACCTGTCCAGCAGGCCCAAAGCAACTCCCCAGTCGGAGTTAGTCTTAGAGCCCGATGCAGGCTCCTTCAAAATGATTCCCTTAGTAGGGATCGTAGCACTCCCCCCTTTCTTCAGCCTTTTTGGATCCGTCGGGGCTTCCGCTTCGGTTGCCCTTTTCCCTTTTCCTAAGGGGATCGGCGGCAGGGAGACGTTCGCCTTAAGCTAAGAACCGGGGAGAACCTTCTCCACGGGAACGGCTCCCTGCAGCAATAAAGCAATAGTATTAGCACTAATGAAGGAGTTATTTCCGATCTGATAGAGGCTGGATAAGCTCAAAGAACGAATCCGAGCCTTTATCACCTCCTCTACCACTCCAAATACCCGAAACGCAGGCCCTTCCCTGGTTGAAGGCTACCCTGTACAGCGAAGGGTCAATGTGCCTGTGCCGGTAGTTTGGATAGGGGGGTTCCCGGACCCCGATGGGACCAGCGTACCCCCCGTTGCTGACTCACTTCCGTCAGTGATGCCCGATGCTTCGCGTTGTCCTTCAGAAGGGCGGACCGAAGCAGCCGCCATACGTTTGAAATGTGAGCTAGGCATTGTCTCAGTCGAATCTGCAAAACAAATACATAAGGATCATGAAAGGATAAAATCAAAACATTACTTCATACCCGATCCTTTTGATGGATCTGAGCTAGAAAACATCCCCTTCGGAGCTGGGGCTCCGGTCCTACCAGCAACACCTATTTCTATCAATCTTTTCTCCCGAAGCAGATCTATTCGCTTAAGGAGCGCTTCGGGAGGGGGGAACATCGCAAGCGTATTTGCGGTGTCCGGACGAGAAGGGTTGAACCTAGTTCGGTCCAACTGACCTATGCGTGGGTGAGTTATGCGCGGCCACACCTTCAACAGATCCTCTTTTGGGACTGTTATCCACACATAACAAGACTCCCACGAATGGAGAGACTCTTCTTTATCTACAATAGCGCACTCTTTAGTGCGCACAGCTATATAATATAATTTGCGGCATCCTAATAGACCTTTCCCCTTTCGGGATCCCACCAAGAACAGGTTAAAAAAATGTTCTAAGGTCGGGGCCCGATTCTGTTGGTGGAAGTAAAATATAAACGCCACTATATACACATAACTACCCGGGAATAACGCAAAAGTGGGGGCAGTGAATTTCTTTAAGAACAACCGCTACAAAGGGATGCAGCGGAAAACGAAGCACGCACTTTAAAGAAGCGTAACTGACCGGAATAGCGGATGCCGGCACATTCATTTCCGCCGGAAGGAAACATGGAATATCTTCCCGTCCCTTCCAGATGGAATAATGTGTAGGAATTGAAAATCTAGACCTAAACTCTTCAATATCTAACTCAGATATGGCTGGGTATCTCATTTTATGAGGAGCCATAATGTATACCTTAAAGAAAGTCGGAGTGAAATAGATTGAACGTGAAATGGATTGAGGGCACAGAGAGCTTGATTTTGCAATTCTTCCTTCGCGAAAATGACGATGAAGGGAAACAGTGCCCAAAATCCCGATTTAAATATTAATCTCCCAGCCAATGGTGAGCCGCCACGTAATATTGCCCCAGACAATGGCAGTACAAGCGCACTCATCACGCCTCTTCAACTATCAAATGTGAAGAGGCACAAATCGGGATATTAATATTTTAAAAAAATAACAAAAACAAAAACGTAACATAAATATACGTTATTAAGTTTTAAATGTAATTAATTCCTACACTAAGGGAAAGATCGGTCCCTTGGACGCTCACTACCCACAAGTACGGTCCCATGTTCTTCTCACGAATGTGCAAACATCATGTGATCGGCATTGTATCACCTCTACGATGGCAATCAAGCCCGATGGGCTAGTGATGAGAACTCTAGGACCAGACACCTTGTGATGGATAAGGCCCATTAACAATTAGGTCGATTCAAATGGTGGAAACGGACTCTTGCAGCCCATTTGTACGTTTAACGAAAAGCGGCCCGATGTTCCAAGAGAGGACCGAAAATAACCATGGCGAAATAAAGCGTTTCCTGGTGACTGGCTCCATGGTTCGGTCCGAACGGTTACAAACCCACGTTTTCCATGCTTCGGGCCTTACACGTTTACCACGCCTTGGTCCCGATCACGCAGACCACGCCTCGGTCCCGACCTCGTTTTACATCGCGCGATAACAACCTCTAACAAACCTGTCATAAGCCGTTACGGAGCGTGATTTACACATGCCACTAACTCTATAAATACAGGGCGCGATGACGGAAATAGCAGGACCTTTTGGACTCATAAGAACAGGCCGTTACCCTGCCAGAGTTCTTATTGCTTTCTATTCCCTTGTCATTTTTATTAAGCCTCTTTTGTACTTTGTATGAATTATTTGATTAGTGAACAGGCTATGAGCGTAATTCGCTCTTAGTCAAGTGGTTTTCTCCCCAATTCCTAGGGTTTTCATTATAAATCGCCGTGTCCATTTATTGTTTCCAGTTTTAATCGTACTCCACATAAAAAACAAATCAAAACCGAGTTCGTTTGCAGATGAACGGGATGACTGTTGGTACCCCTCTAAAAAGGGACCATAACACATAGTAATTGACTTGTTCGAGTCTTTTACGATGTGGTCTCTTTCCTTTATATGATGTATCAGTGCACATTCCCGTCATTATTCAAACGGTCTACAAGTGAATATTGTATCTTCTTTGGCAACAATCATATCTCGTGGTGCTAAAAGAAACAAAAAATTGTCTCTCAATCTAGCACATAGGCCAAATATCACAGCACATACCACGAAAGAAATCACATGGCTACAACATCTTGTATGTGATTTACGGATCACACTTTCTTCTCCATCGTCACTCTTATGTGACAATATGAGTGTTCTTTACCTTTCTCTCAATCAAGTTCTCCATTCCAAAAGTAAACACATAGTAGAAACCTCTGTTTATTTGTAATTTTTTTCATTTCGTAAGATTAAGATTGGGCAGTGACTAAATGTAAAAGTTCTTCTTCATTCAATATTATAATTCTTTTTTCTTTGCTTCCCACTCTCGGCTTCTCACTCTATTCTTCTATTTCTCCCTAATATTCATCCTTTGTCTTCTATTAAAACTTAAGACCGTGACAAAACCTAATTGTTCCAAAAAAAGTTTCATTCTTTGACATTATGAAACAGATTTGAAATACAAAATCAACACCAATAACAAAAACAGACTCGGGATAAAAGATAATGGAAAATAAGCATTTGCTCCACATATTGACGAATCGAGACTACCCAAGAGGGAGACCGTGGAAATGTTTGAAACATTATTGGAGAAAATAACAGTGAAATGAATTGTATTATTATGAAATGATTGTGGTATAAGTAATCATTGAATCACAATGGGGTGAGACTAACAAAGACTACTATGAATGATTAAGTTTTAATGCTTTTGGTTTACCAACCCTTACCTGCCACACACCTAATAAGATCATACTTAAATAAATTAAAAACGGAATAGAAATATTATTATCATAAAATATATAACATTTTAATGGTAAGAAATATTTAAATATCAAATTAATAATAATATATATATGAGAGATGATTGTCAAATAATCATAAACTATAAAAGATTATTCATTGAATTAAATAGAAAAACGATTATAAATAAAATTATACAATTTAAATTAAAAATATAATATGTGTTATAATATATTATATTTTTAAAAAATATACAATATCTGCTTAGAGAAAGAGAGAGGGAAACCCCTACAAATATTATCGATTTTATTCACAACTCTATTTTTGCTACCAATCGCGATAGCCTATCTCGAATTACAATTTTTGGGCAATTTGCGATTGCCTATTGAGACTCGCGATTGGCTATAGAGAGTCGCAACAGCCAATTGCGAATTGCATTAAACTTGCAATTTCTTTAATTAATTCATCTAATAATCTTATTTTAAGTTAATTCATACCCGAATAAGAAATGAAATGTACACGTGATGGAAAATAAATGTTTAGAATATTTATTTTTTGTATATGGTGCATAATATATTAACTACCATGTATATATGATAGATATTATGGTTAGCAAATCAAGTAATATTATGGTGACTATTATGTATATATGATAGATATTATTGTTGTGGTCTGAAAAATGGGGGTGTCAGCAGTCGTCCTGTTCGTTGTAAGACGAACTCGGTTTTAATTTGCTTTTTAGGGGGGAAATGATTAAGAATCTAATAAAGAAGGTCAAGACAATTTTAGAGTGGAAAACCCCTGAAAGAATGGGAAAAAACCACTTGACTAAGAGCTAGAAATGCACTTAGTCGATCCAATAACCAAGTTGTGCATTGCAAATGTCATGTTTGTTATTTAGAAGCAACAAGTGAAGGGAAAGCTTAAGGGAAACAGGAGAAAACCGAAGAAGAGAAGAGAGCTTATTTCCGTTCTCAAGTGACCCTTTTATATGTCTTTCCTGTTGTGTGAACAGTAGGGTGTCGTTTTGTGCTTGTCCCATGCGGCTAGGTCGGCTCGTGTCAGGTGGGACAACCGTTAGGCATGTCTCTACACGGCTGCAAGGCGCCAGAACTTTCGGCGTTACTAACCGGCTGTCTCCAGACCAGAGGAGGCTCGTATGACTCTATCAGGCACACCTCTGACAAGATTATCAGAGGCTATTGTCACATGTTGAGAAGTGCGGATGGCCCGAAGCGTAGTCTGTGCGCCCTAGACCGATCGGTCCGATGAGGGGGAGAACGCCTCCCTCTATTGATCGGTCCTGGTCAGTAAGAACGAGCCTTCGGGCCCGACTGTTCTCGCCTGACCGTCCATTCATGTAAGCTGGATCTGGGCCTTCAAATTCGACTTTTGTCACCTGAGTTGGACTGACTAAGCTTGGGCCTAACCAGGTTTGGGGTACCGGGTTCCGAATGTCTCATCACTAGTCCATTGGACTTTATCGCCATCATGTTGGTGATGTAAGTTCGACCAAGATGAGAATTACTTACTACTTATTAGCAACAGTCCCAACAATTATTAAATATTTAAACTCCAAGAAAATAAAGTTCTTTTCTATTTCTATCACGAGTGCGTTACACTAAACCAATCAACATTTTTGTGCATGATCCAACGTTCATAATTCTCCATACTAACCTCACGTGGGAAAATTCAAACATGTTTCGAAGAAACATTAATACAAATGATTAAATTAGTTCGTATTGAACTTAACACTTTTATATATACTCGAGAGACGATATAGATACTAGTTCGATAAACTTATATTGAGATCGAAGATTAATACCAATTACTCTTTTATAAGGTGAATGTATAGTAAAGATGGACAAAGAAATAGAGATGATGAAAAGTGTGGTGTGATTAGTATACTAGAAAATGAAGTCATGCATGGCGAGAGAGCACGATACTTTTGGAGTTTGGACAAGTACGATAATCTTGCAGTAGATCATGCACATAGTGGCTTCACATTACTCTTCTTCTTCTTATCATATTTTAGCACTATTTTTTCACTGGCAAAATGCGTGTGAGCTACCCTATTATAATCAATTACATTTGCAAATTTAACCCTCTTTGTCTCCCACTTTCTGAGGAGAATTTGTTGGCTTCAAACAAGGGAAATGTCTCAAATGGATTTCAGTGGATGCAGGAAAAGAAGAAGAGGTGAAAGAGTGTATAAATTTAAGCTCTTTGGAGAAAGAGGGTATCCTGTTGATTTTTGTGGTTCTTTTGAAGAAAATGTGAGAGCCCTTTTGGAGTTTGGCAATGAGGATCGCAGTGGAACGATGCCGAATTGGTCGTTTAATCTCCAAGTTCATAGGCAGCCTTTGCTGCATTTGCTTCTGTTTGTTGTGGAGGAGAAAGTGGAGGAGTTTTCATTAGAGCTTCGTTGTAAGAATTGTCAGCATGTCGGTAATAACATTCCTTTTAGACTAGTTGATCTTAACTAGTGTATCATTTCATGCTTGCTTTTTATTGTTTAATGTTGAAATGTAGCATAGGCTGGGGGAACCACTTGATCTGCAACAAAAGATACCATTTTCTTCTGCCAATGAAATCCGATTCCGACGAATATTGTGCTTTGGTTGAACTACAGAGAGAGAGTCACAGCCTCCATGGTGTGTTTCATTCTAATGGTTATGGTCATTTAATCTGCATCAATGGTTTAGAAAGTGGCTCATCTTTGGCTGGTTACGAGATAATGGAGTTTTGGGATCGTCTTTGTTTAGGACTCGGAGCAAGGTTTGTGATCAAATGAGTTCATCTTCTTCTTCTTCTTCTTCATAACTCTTAATGATTCTCTAAAACAAATTGTAGGAAAGTGAGCTTGAAAGACATATCAATAAAGAAAGGTATGGATCTAAGACTTCTTCACGGTGTAGCCTACGGTAAGCCATGGTTCGCTCGATGGAATTACTCTTTCGGACGAGGAAGCTACGGAGTCGATGAAGAATCGTATCGAAACGCAGTGAGAACTATACAAAGCATTCCTCTCAGCATGATCACTCATCAAAATGAGATGATCAAAGTGATATTACCTAAACTTCAACTTATATCTGGCCATTCACTTACAAATATTGGTCATCTCTTCAATTTCATGCTTGAACTGAAGTCTAGAATTCCAAAAGAAACCAAATTAAGAAATACTACTACTACTCTCTATTCAGGGATAATGTCTGATGCATCTTGTAGATGGTCATCGAAGCGTGTCGAGATGGCAATTCAAGTGATCGTCGAAGAGTTGAAACGAAGAGAAACACGTTGGGTTTCTAGGCAACATATACGGGACCAAGCACGAGCATACATTGGAGATACGGGTTTGCTTGATTTTGTGCTTAAGTCTTTAGGAAACCATTTGGTTGGGAAGTATTTTATCCGACGGTGCTTGAATCCGGTAACAAAAGTTCTAGAATATTGCCTCGAAGATGCTGTTTCGATACAAGAAAATTGTGCAGTTTTTGAAACAAAACTAAGACCTCATCAACTCAAGATTTCATGGACTCAACTCATGAAGGACATTAACTATATGTACACATACATTTTTGAAGACATAAAAAATGGAGCTTTTGTCACTCTTTCTCTAGCTTCAAGGATCATTCTCGATTCAAAGCATCTCGTTAAAGATTACGAAGGTGGGATGTTCGTAAACAATCGATGGAAGATATATTGTTCTGTTGTCGTGAAGTACGATGGTGAATCGGAGCAGCGTGAGGTTGCATCTCCATACCATTGCTTAGTTATGAGGGTTTGTTCTAATTTTAATGAGCTGAAAACTGAAGTTGAAAGAGTGTTCAGAGAAACTTATCTTGAGTTAAAGAACTTTAAAGCAGAGACAATGCGAAACATAAGCGTCAAAGGAACAGATTTGTTGTTCAAGACATTAAAACCAGGAAGCAAACTTGTGTTTGAGACTAAAACAAGTGAGCCAATTTATGTTGTAACAGAAGTTGATTGCATTTGTGGGGCAAAAGATGATGATGGGGAGAGAATGGTGTTATGTGATATATGTCAAGTTCAACAGCACACTAGGTGTGCAAGAATTCCTGAGAATGAAGAAATTCCAAGTATTTACATGTGCAGTTGTTGTGAGAACAACATCTTGGGTTTCCCTCTACCATAAATTCATATGTTGAACCATAAATTTGCTTTCACTTTATAACACAAATTTTAGAGTAAGTTTGAACTTTTGAAGGATTAAAAAAAAATTGGTATTTTATTTGATGTACAACTACAATATGCTATCAGTGTTAAAGCTTTATAATTGGTAATTACCATCTTTTAGGGCTGTTACACTATCCGAACAGCTCGTGAACAATATGTGTTCGACTTGTATGTAATCGTGTTCGCTCGTTCGAATAAAAATATGAACATTGTTCGAACATTATTTTTTATTCGTTTATAATTTGAACGGACATGAACATTTTCGTGAACAAATGTGAACGTTCGTGAACAAATATATTACTTAAATTAATTTTTTATAATAATAGATTATTATAGTATTTAAGTTTAAAAACATTTATAAAACTGTGAGCGAACCCTTTGGATGAAGTTATTGTTTTTTATTAATAACTAATTTTTACAGAAAATGAGGATGAGTTAGAACATAAATAACCATTTGGATGAATTTCACACAAATAGTACAAACATGTTCGAACAAATCGTACGAACAATGTTCGAACATATTTTTACGTTCGAATAAAATATAAATGAACATGAACACGTTCGAATAAAAATATGAACAAAATAAACACAACGTGTTCGATTCGTTCGGATCGAATAACAGCTCTACCATCTTTTATACCAACGGAAAATATTATTTCCATCTAGATCCATCAAATTTTTATTTTTATTTTTATTTTTAACAAAAATATTAAAATTTATTATTATTTTAGAATCAAACCCAAGAAAACATAAGATTCGGCTCGAAGGCCAGATACATTACATACACAGACAAAAATTTGGTAATTGTTAATACGATTATTAAACTAAAGCCAGTTAAAAAAAGCTCAAAAGAGAGCGATTGAAGTCAAAGATTACTAAGAAAGCGAGATAGACGTAGAGCAGAACCTAAGTTCTTTGATCATCCAAATGTTTCTGGTTTACAATACATCATCGCCCATCTGTAGATGTGAACGAATCTGCGAACCCAGACGGCCTAGTCGGTATGCTCGTCTGAGTATTCTCATTGCTATTAAAATACGACGAAGAAGAAGAAGCATCAAAGCCACTGATTCCTTCAAGTGTTTGCCATTTCTTGAGTGCTTGAGGTAATGTCATTTCATAATCTATTCCAAGAACATCGTCTGGATCAGCTGGTTCGGATGGTTTCCATAGCTCAGCTAGAGATGATAGAACATTAACAACATGACCCATATCAGGCCTTTGATGAGGTTCTCGGGTCGAGCAATGACCCGCAAGTTCAGCTACTGTGGTGATGCTACTTAGAGTTCCTTCGTTAAGTTCCATTGTTGGATCAATTGCCTTATGAAGTGCTTCCTTGTTTATAAGCGCTCGACGGAACCATGGCACGAGATGCTGTATTTCTTCACCAAATGTCTCATCTAAAGCTTTTCTTCCAGTGATCATTTCCATTAGAATAACACCAAAGCTGAACACATCAATTTTAGTGCTCACTCGCCCAGTCACTGTGATGATTGATTCTCATCAATGGACAAATAGTTCCGATAAAAAACATTAACAAATGAAGAGAGATCAAAGATACCTGCATATTCTGGGGCGAGATAACCGAAAGTTCCGGCTAATTTAGTAGCTATTGAGGCTTTGCCATCGGGAGCAAGACGAACAAGTCCGAAATCTGCAACTTTAGCTCTCATATCATCACCGAGAAGAATGTTCGATGGTTTAAGATCACGGTGAATGAAACTTTGGTGTGCTAAACCATGTAAATATTCAACACCTCTAGCAACATCAAGTGCAATTGTAAGCCTTTTCATCCATTCAAGAGGTTTAAGCCCTTCTTCTTTCCAGTTAAACAAGAATCTGCTAAGTGTGCCTTGAGGCATGTATTCGTACACGAGAAGCCTCTCGTTTCCATCTAAACAATAACCAAGAAGGGCAACCAAATGCCTGTGTCGAACTTTCGTAAGTACAGCTATCTCAGACTTGAACTCATCCAAACCCTTATCAGTTATAACACCCGATTCCATCCGTTTAACCGCAATCTTGGTTCCGTCATGCAATTCTCCCTTATAAACAGTTCCAAATCCACCTCTTCCTAGTATGTTCTTTTCACAAAAATTGTTAGTCACATTTCTAAGAACTTGAATTGAAATCACCATGTTTCCAGCTTCAACAATGTGAATATCATTTTTGTCATGAATATTAATGTCACTTGATCGACTGTTGATAACCGAACCAGCAACAGTAATCTTAACAGGATCATCAGAGGCCGAGTGACGGGGATGTATAACCGTAGTGTATGGTATCTGAACTCTCCCTCTACGTCTATGTTTCGTTCGAACAAAGCATAAAAGCATCGCCCCAACAAAAACAAAACCACACAGCGTGCCCAACACTAGACCAACAACCTTTCGAGTCGAAGTCTTTCTCTCATTGCCATTTCCAGATCCATTACCACCCGAAGATGCATTTCCACTTCCACTATGAGAATTCGGAGATGCCAAATTCTTCCCAATATTCAAATTTCCATTAGTATTCAAAGTCACACCATTTCGAAAAGTGGGAACCGTTCCATAAATTTGGTTATTCGAAATATCCAACTGAACGAGGTTCGGTAACCTTGTAAGTTCACTAGGAATTGTTCCTGTTAAGTTGTTGTTGGAAAGAATCAACCTTTGAACAGAGATAATCTGCGAAAAGCTAGATGAGATAACTCCGGTAAGCCCCATTCCATGAAAGTTTATCACAGAGATATTTCCATTGTCACAAGTGATCCCTATCCATGAAGAGCATGGATCATTTCCTTTCCAATTATGAGCGAATGAAGCAGGATATCCAAAATCAGACAACACAGTGAGCAGGCTATTTACTCGTGAATCACATTCTAAGGCAGGATCAGGCAAGCAGAAACTATTGGTGTTCACTGTCATATCCACATGAACTCCATCACTAAATTTAGGTGTTTCACCTTGTAATAAATTGTTTGTTAAGTTCACGAGGACAAGGGATTTCAATCCTACTAAAGATTCGGGTACTGGGCCTGTCAAACTGTTATCACGAACGCTGAAGTTCTGCAACTGAACTAAGGCAGTAAAATCAGGTAAAGCCCCAGAAAAGGAGTTTCCATGTAACCAAACCTCAGTCAACTGAGTCATGTTCTGTAAAACTGTAAGAGATCCATTCAATCTCGAGCTGCTGGTTTGGCCATTAAGCCACAAGGACTGTATTGAAGATCCAGCTAGGGAATTAGGCAGTCCGCCCTCGAGATTGTTGAAAGATAAATGCAAATTCGTCAAGCTAGAAAATGCCTCATCACCTAAAAATTCAGGCAAAGGACCAGACACGTTGGCAGAGTTCGCCGAAAATGTTTGCAAAGTAGAAGCACTTGTAAGACCGTTCGGAATCGACCAAGAAGCAAAGGGATTCGAATCCAAATAAGCATCTTGTAATGAATTCAAACCGTCGAAGAAATCGGGTGGAATGTAGGTGAACTTGTTATTGCTAAGAAGAAGAGACTGAAGAGAGTTCATCCCAGAGAAACTCGGTAACGGCCCTGTGACTTGATTGCCCTGTATTTCAAATACTTGCAAAGCAGTCAGATTGTTCATGTTAGGCGGCAAAGAACCCACCAAATTCTGATGCCCAATTTGGATCCTGATAACCCGCGCCCCATTGCAATGCACATGATCCCACAGACATGGATTCGGGTCAGACCACCCAAGTGCATTCGGCGCGTTCAAACTCTCCTTCAACGCCTGCATCTCCGCCGCATCACCACCAGTCTGGGCACTGCAAACGGCGGCCAAAACCGCCAACACGGCCAGAAAAACCGTTGCGCAAGACATCCCACAACTCCCTAAAACCCAGAAAACCGCTCCCGCTTTTTCAGGAACTAATTGAAACCCTCGTGAACAAACAACGTGTACTTAAAAAACAGTAAATAACCTCAAACCGGATACAGATTCCCTCCAAAAACTTTCTTAGTCGGAGCCGTCCCCATTGATCGGAAAGTAGAACGTCGGCGTCCCCAGCAGACAGAGAAAAAGAAGGCAAAGTGTCTGAGAAATGAGAGCTTCTGTTCTGTCTGTGTCGTGTGTGAAAGGAAAATGAAGAGCTTTCTTCGTAGAGCGTGAGGTGTGTGCGTGAGAGAGAGATACAGCTGTCACCATCTGTGTGGAGACCACCACAGAATTTACAGAATAATTTCCTATATTAACAATAATATTTCATTTAAATAAGTTGCATTGACTATTGAACTAATTACATGCAATTACGTCTAGGGAATGTTGTTAATCTCACTGTCTTGTTTCCCTAATCTAGGCTAAAAATAATATTTTACAATTATTTTATTATGAAAATATCAAACAGATCTTATAAATATTTATATTATTTAAAAATCAATTTAATTTATTTACTGTTGAAAAATAAATTAAAAAGGATAAAGATACCATACCATAATTATTGGTAAATTAATGGGACAGGTGGCGTGAGTAGACTAGCGGTGCATTTATGGCGCAACACGGACTTTATTACTACAGAATACAGATAACTTTCAAAATATATTTACTTGAATTTGAATTGTATTAGGGTTTAATTCATCCCATTGTCAGTAAAGCGTCTAACTCACGCAAAAACTATAAATAGAATAACCGCTTGCAAGGGTTAAACAAACCATATAGTGGGTCTAGATTAATGATACTTGAATTTAATTATTTTTTTAATATTTGAATTCATCATGAAATACACAAAATTTAACAAGGGATCGAAAAAAAATATAGGATTCGAGTTTCGGATTCCATACGAGTTCGATTTCGTTAGAATTTTGAGATCAATTTGGATTTATTAGAAATTTAAATTCAAAAGAAATTATATTCCATTTGAAAAATTGAGCAAGAATCGAGATTTGAACAATTCCACTTGAAAAATTCATGAATACTCCATTTTCACCTTTAAAATACCATAACAATCTTTGCTCGCACATCCATTAGGCTATCTGTAACCTTGTCCGCGCCCAAAACCATTTCCACCATATAAATCTCTTAGAATAAATGTAACTAAATATAGTTGTGTGACTATATAGATATATATATATATGGAAGAGAGTTAAAATGATACAGTCTAAAATAATGTTTCAAGTTTGATGGATGAAACAATAGATGGGTTCAAAAAATGACACTCTATATTAAATATTAATATTTTGAGAAACGTGAAAATGCAATATTTATATTAATATTAAAAATAGGATTTGAGACAATTAATAATTATAGCGGATAGCCGGCCCATCACTGTTTGAATTTTATTGGTTATTATTAATGCGATAAATGCCCATCAACAGAGTTACGTAGCTACCCGACCAGACAGTGAATTCATCATAACTTTTATTACTTATATTCTTCATTTTTTGCTCGATTGCTCTAATTCGATACCACGACTCCTGGGTTTTTGTATATTATATATTTGTTAATATCTAATATCCTAAGACATGCAATTTATCACGTTTTCTAGAATTATCAGAGTACAAATAATAATAATTTATGACGATACACAAATTTGGTTCTCGCAATTTTCTATTTTAACAATTGGTCTTCTATTTTGTCAATTATAACAAATTAAGTCCCTTCATTTTATATGTGTCAAAATGACTCCTCATACTTTTTTATATGTGATAAAATTAGTCTTCAACGTTGTATGCATGTGGCAAATTTGGTCAACATATGTAATTTGAGCAAATGAAGTCTTTCAACTTTGGTAACGAGAGACACCAACAAAGAAACATAAAGAATAAGACAAAACGATGAGAACATTCGGTGGAGCAGTGGTGACAAAAGAGAAACGAAGATGAATCTGCATAACTTATGTGGAGCAGTGGCAACGATGAAGATGATGAAAAGAAAATATGAGACTTCTATGGAGAAGAAAATATGACTTACGGGCTGAAAATTACTACGTTAGTATTTCAAATGACCCATTTTGCCGATTTCTCAAAATTACGGGGACCAATTTTGCCAATGAGTACAAATTATGGAGGACTTGTTTTGTTCAATTTAATTTAGAATACTAAATATGAATTTTGAAGATCAATTTTGTCAAATATCAAAAAGTGTGGGGACTGAAAACGTCGCATATAAACCTCGAGGACTAAATTTGCTACAACCAATTACGAGGATTAATGATGTCATTTTCTCAATAATTTATCATTAGATGATCATATATATATAGAATATATTCTCGATATTTAGATTTTCTAATAACCATAATGATTTAGGTTTAATATAGAGATTGATTCCTTTAAAGTTTGGTTTTTGGTGTATTATTTGTTTAATCTTGATTTTGAATGTAAATCTTAATTTTATTTTTTGAAGTCTTGTTAAACTTCAAATTTATTTTATGTATTTTTCATATACTTTTAAAGCATAAGATGGATGGATTGCATTTAAAATTTTAAAGAACGTGGAGACGTAGCGTGAGTCACGGGCTCACGGCTAATGGTCGGGATGTGATCGTGGACTCCGCTGTTTTCCCTGGTGAACCTCCTAGTTGCTAATGTTTGTCGATACGGCGGAGATTAGCCGAGGGCGATCGTATAACCAGGGCACCGGCTTGTCACTGGTGCGAAATTGGATTTAGAGAACGACAGAATTGGCGTAGTCCCCATCCATCTTTTTCCAGTACCCATTGAAGTTCAAGTATTATTTTAGGAATTCTGGATCCCAATTAGCAATGATTTCAATCATCATATAAACTATATATTTTTATTCTAAATTGGATGTGGGATACGCATTTTCAATGTTCACCGAATTTGTAGATATCATTGTCTTTTAATTTTTAGATTAGAATCCCCATGGAACTATCAGACCAGGTTTAAATTTCACACTAAAAGATGTTGCTTGCACGTTTTCAGTTCAAATACTTCCAAAATATTGAATATTGATGTTGTTATCTGAATTCCAGTGGTTTCAGAAGCTGATCCCCCAGTCAATAAGGATATTAGAACGTGTGATGGAAAGCATCTGCGGTAAAACTTCTGTTTAAAGTGCGTAGGTTTGATCATTTAATGATCCCAACTACCCATTTAAAGTGCTTCCCTTGCAAATTTTAATGAGAAACTGTTTGGTTTCTTTCAGTGTATTGATATGCGATTTACCTTTTCCTATTAAAAGTTATAGTTTGAACTTTGAAGCTGAAATTGTAAAAATATACCTACAAATATCAGTTTGGTTCTTGTTCACGGAACCAAATATCAGGAAGCTGTCGGGATCAGCTCTAAAACAGAATTAGGTAAGTAATTCGTGTTTTATTTTTCTCTATCTATTCTGTATATTTATCCACCACAGTGTGCAGATTCAAAATTACAATCTGCGAGCTGGGTGTCTGATATCTTTTTCCTCCTTCCAAGTGGGTTCAAGAACAACAATGGATGAAAATCTGGAACTTGCTGTAGCCCAGATGCGGAGATCTGTTCATCAACTCAATGGTCATACTGAAGTAATGCTTTAATTAATTCTCTTGCTATGAGTTTTGATACATGTGAAATCGCTTAATTGTTAAGAATATTTTCTATTTTTCTGCTTTTTTTGGGCAGGATTTGAATACCCAACTCATTTTTTTATTCAGCTCTCTTTATGATTATTGATACATGTGAAGCCACAAAGTTTCAAAATCCTCTATTTTTCCTGTTTTTTGTTGTTGTGCAGGGTTATGGAAACTCAACTTTGATGAGATTCTTGATTGCAAGATCTATGGATTCAGAAAAGGCTGCAAAGATGTTTGTGCAGTGGCAGAAGTGGAGAAATTCCTTCGTTCCTGATGGAAGAATTCTTGAATCTGAAGTTCAAGACGAATTAGCTTGTGAGAAAATTTACTTGCAAGGCTTATCAAGAAAAGGGCTACCAGTTCTAATAATTAAAGGAGGGAAGCATTCTCCATCAAAGGATCAACTTCAGTTTAAGAGTAAATTTTTCGCATTTCATTATTCACCTCATATTTACTCTGTTTATCCTGATTTCAATGTGTCTTTATTTTGCTTTATGTGGTTTTGCTGGTGAGCTATTAAATCATAGTGTGTTCATTGATTCACATATGCAAAGGAAGATGATTCCGGTGTTTGTTGATGAATTTTTGCATTAGGAAGTTTGTGAAATGCTAGAATTTGTCACACATTGCTTAGAGAAATGAGATTGATTAAGTTGATATCACATAATGGCTTGGTCAAGTCTTTAAAATGTGTGGCTTTCTCTCCTTAATCTCGTTCGTTCATGCTCCCTCATCGTAATTTCAACATGAAACACCCCTTTTTTGTGAACGGAGAAACTGCGGCAAGTATTGTTTGAAAACCTTGTTGTTTTGCAGAGTTTATAGTTCATATGCTGGACAAAGCCATTGAAAGGCAAGTTTCCTCTATTTTTTTATCCAAGTTTTTTTGTTTCTAAAGTGCTTGTTGTTTCAGTGGTTTTAAAGGAAAAGAAATAGGCAATGAAAAGCTGATTGGCATTATTGATCTCCAACATATCTACCTAAGAAACGTAGATGCTCGTGGCTTGATCACTGGCTTTCAGTTCTTGCAAGTAAGTAACTACCGAGTTTATTGAAAGAAACTCCAAACATCGAACCTACATTGCATTACTGATTAGTGAAGAGTAAAAATTGCAGTGGTCTAGATTGGGGTTTTTGTTATTAAAACATAAGGATGAGGAATTAGAGTGAGTGAATGGTGGTTTTGCAGGCATATTACCCGGAGAGGCTGTCCAAGGCATTCATTGTAAACATGCCAAGATTCTTCGTCCACATATGGAAATTTGTTTGTCGTTTCCTGGAGAAAGCAACATTAGAAAAGGTCGCTTGGTTCTTGCAACATTACAAAAACTATTTGTATTTGCATTTGCATTTACATTTGCATTTGCATTTGCAGATTGTGGTGGTGTGTGATGAGCAAGAGAAGCAAGATTTTGTTGCACAAGTGGGGGAAGAAACGTTGCCGGAGGAGTACGGTGGCCGGGGAACCCCAATCCTTATTCAACATTTCCACATAACCACCTGATGCTCAATCCTCAAACTAAAATCATATAGTCTAGTTTGTAGACTGATGATAAACTTGAAAAATGTTGTTCAAGATGTTCACCCTCATCATCATTTAGATTGTTAGAGAATAATAATCAAAAGAATGTTTCTACAATTAGGAAAAAGGTTAGGGTTAATGAAAAAGTAAAACCGTGAGGATTAGGTGAGTGTTATTAAGGTAAGTTTAGTCCAAAACGGATAATATCGTACAAAAGGAAAGGTGGGTTGTTACATTTGGTATCATAGGACACAGGTTATAGTCGGTGTGTTGGGGCAAACCTCAACGAGGACGTTGAGTCTATAGAGAGAGGTGAATGTAAAGACATCTCGGGGGTGCGAGAGGTCACCTTAGGTGAATCCCTACATCGGCTTTAGATGGAGAACGATCGTATGTTAAGTATAATGATTCGTCTTCTATTGCAAGAGATTTTTTCCCTAGCAAAGTGGCAATGATCCATTGGGAATCAGAAAGTTAAGCGTGCTTACCCTGAAGTAATTCAGGGATGGGTGGTCTACTGTGAAGTGAAGTGAAGTTTAGGATTAGGGAAAAAGTAAACCCGTAAGGATTTGGTGGGTGTCATTAGAGTTAATCTAGTTTTAAACGGATAATATCGTGCAAACGGAAAGACGGGTCGTTAGATACTTTGTGTTATTTATTGATTTAATGTTTTAGATGCTAAAAATAAGTATAATTAAATCTAAAGAATTAATCAAAGAGAAGATGTTAGATATGTAGAAGAACATCATCCTTTGTCTTCTTAACTCATTATTGGGATTAAGAATGAACTTAATGCATTAAGCTTCAACTTCATTCTTTGGACCAGTTCCCAACAACACCCACTACAAAAATGTAAGAAACGATTTATTTGGTTTGTGACTTTGTCCCTTAAAATTGTTGTACAAGGTGCTTATTCTTTTTATCTCTTACCCTTCTTGATTTCATTTAGATCCTTTTTGGCATCCAATGCTTGCATTTGGCAATCAATTATTGATTTATCTTCATGATACCTTCATGTGGATTGCTGTAACAGTTCATAGTTTTAGTTTCTCAATACAATAAGATGATGAAACTCTTAGATTTCTAAGTCGGGTCAATTTACGTGAGGAGTGTATATAAATTTAGAATTCAATGAACCGAAAAAGTATCGTTGTACCTCAATACATAATAGAAATAAATCACATTAAAAATATTTGGACCAAACCGATTATTTATAATATAACTTTCCTTATAAACTAAAATTTATATATTTTTACCATCAATATAAGATATATTTCAATAGAGTAGATTTAAACTGTAAGAGAAAATAGAAAATACCATAAAAAATTGATAATTCAATTACTATCATCATCAACCTCTTATAACCAATCAAAACCATTATCTCATTTTTCAATGTAGAAAAATTATCATATTTCATCAAAAAGCTCAAAAACCTACTATCAGAAAAATCTAACTTTTATTCCACGAACACATTTATTTATTTACACTAGTTGGTGATGGAGAAGGGCTGTTGATGGAATCCAAGCGGTGATCTTCGTCTCCTTTGATAAGCCATGATCTCCCGTTTAATAAGACGAAGTGATTCCATTCGATGCGCCTCGAGGTGATCGATCTTCTCCAATTCTTGCTTTATTTTTCTAACTTGGCTATGAATCCCCATCTCATTACAACTCTTGACATCTTTGTGATTCTCCATTTTAGTCGCAGCCATTTTACAACTTGGGATCGATAATTTTGGATGATATATTTATAGATCGCAAGAGATCTGAAGTAGTAAATGAAGGAAATAAGATTAGGACTTGTTCTTCACGTGTACCTATGAAATAGCTAATAGGATTAAATTAGAGATGGGCAGGCTCCATTTATTGTAAATGGAGTTGTTGACGATAGTCTTTTTACCAGATCAAAGTTGAAGGAATCTCGGCCTTTAGTTGGAGGAGGATGTGTTGAAATCTTCGTCGTCGATCTGTTGGGTTTGATCCAGTTAGATTTTGTAAATAAATAATTTAAGTCAATGATCAATTTAGTATCCTTTTGAGGTCGGCTTGAGATCAAGTCACCAAAAGAAGAAGAGGCAATAATAAGAGAATTAGATGCTAGGTGGCAGAATCTTATTCGCTATACCTTGTTTGTAAGAAATCTCAGAGATGGCAAGTGGCAGAATCTTATTCGTTGGACTCGGTTTTATAAAAATCAATCCATCAATTTATATCCGTAATTGGGTTAATATAGACTACAATTTTATTATTAGACCATCACCATCTGTGCTTATGATCATACTCGTTAATATCAAATTTTTATCCTGACATATCACAATTCTCACTTTTATATATTATTTTATCTCTCATCCACATAATATTTTTTATTCTTTTTCATCCACATCATTTCAAATAAAATTAATTATATATATTTCAATCATATTTCTCTAATTAAATACAACAATTAAATATTTAACTTATATCATAAATATATATATTCGAAGTTATATTAAAATGTTATGTAATATCTTATTTCGTATTAATCCAAATTTCGTTGTTTAATCGTTTTTTTTATATTCTATGATACTAATATTTATATATCATTTTTATATTTTTTATAATAAGATTTTTATTAATATTAATATATTAGATTTATCAAATATATTTCATTAAATAATTAAAATTAAAAATTATTTTAAATTATAAAATAATGGTATTAGGAGAGAGAAATTCTCTCTCTTCAAAACGTAATTCAAGTCGTATTTCACAATCATTTCATCAACTAATTGATCTTTCAATAAAATTTCCCTAATTCGTTGGATCAACACGTACGAGTTAATCAATTCAAGGGTTCAAATAGTAACCCATTGGCTTGAACCCGTATCTACCCTTACATATAAATCACAATAAGAATACAATTTTGTTATTTCATTAATTGTTATTCTTTATTTTGTATAACTTGATATTTGGTTGATGAAATAATAAATTAAGTTGTATGTCTAATGAGGACATCGAGGCCCCGTACCCCTAACGTGTGGAAGCCCATGAAACATTGAATTGATCCACGTGACAAGAAGCGAACGTATACAGGTCAGATCCATAACTTGGCAGTGACCCACTTCACAAGGGCTATGAAGGTCGATGGGTTGCATGAGCTCAGGAAGTCAAGGGAGGAATATTTGGATCAGTCCACTGAGAGGTGATCGGTCCCCTAACAAATTTGGTTTAAGACAAATGTTTTTCATTCATGTTAGCGAAAAATATTTTTCAACTTAACGGAAAACCATGTGTTAGAATATAAGGGATAAAAAAACAAACGGTATTGATAGCTTTAGGTGTCATTTTCATAAGTTGAAGGTATGTCTTTTACACAGCTCTTAAGTTGTGGGCTAATAATGCAATTTTTTGATTGAAGTATATTGATTTTAGTTTAGATTTGGTTATGTTGATTATGAGAATTGAGAATTGTGATTTGTGTATGTTTTAATTTTAGTTTTAAAGTATTGGAAGTTACTATATGTTTGTAAAATATAAATTGTTTAGATTTGATTAGGTTGATTATAGAATTGTGAATTGTGTATGGATTTGATTTGCTTTTAGGTTACAAGTATTGGAATGTAGTATATGATAGTAAAATATGCATTTTAGTTTAGAATTGATTATGTTGGTGATGGAATTGTAGATTGTGTATGTATTTGATTTAGTTTTTTTGTTGTTTTTATACATAGAACATAACCAATTGACCCTAGTTTTCTAACTCTACAAGATATACATATCTCTCGGAAATTGTTTCAAGGTGACGATAGTGCCAAAATAAATAATTTCAGACATAAGCAAAAGACTCTTATAAATTTAAGAATTAATCATAATGTTGTTCGGCTTTTTGACATGTGGGGATTTTGCGGTGTCTCCAAACGTGGTCGGCTGCAATTGGACCAATATTTTTTGAGTGCTTCAGTAGAACGGTGGCGACAAGAGATACATACATTCTTCTTCACATGCAACGAATTGAGTATTTGTTTTTACTATATGGTCTTATAATTGATACAATAAACAAACCGAGTTGTCTTGAATCAACAATAAATTCATAAACGAAGATGATTCCCTTTGAGAAAATCCACTAAATGGATAATCTCTAAATTAAAAAAGTTATATCAATTAATGATTATTAAAATAATAAAATTAACCATTAAAACAATTAAATGTAGTAATTATACAACACCAATATGTAATTAAATAATAACATAAATTAAGCTTTAAAAAATTAAACATAATATATAAAAAAATTGAAATTGAAAAAGTATATATCTACCAAAATGAGAAGAAGATAAATGAATTGGTGGTATGAGTGAAGATTAAATGTAGATGGGGAGTATTTAGGGTTTAGAATGATGGTTGATTTTGATACGGTCGAATTTGCACTCAATTGCTCAAGTTTCCCAAACTCAACCCATCCCAGTCGACTTTGGTAAAATGTATTAGTTAATTAATTATCAAAATTAACACTTCTCGTTTCAAAATTTACCATATTTTACACAATATCCTTTTAGATTTGAATATCAAATAAACTCAATATATTTGTTTTTGTTTATATTCATGTTCTCAATATTCTCATCGACAAGTACATTAATATATTGGCTTTTTCGTCTAAATAATACTACTTTTTTGGGTATTTATTCTTTTAATGCGGTCTACGTTTTGAGAACACGACCACGTTTTAAGCATGAGGTCGTGTTGGATATAGAACATGACAGCGTTTTGGGCCCGCGATCGCATGGTAGGCCCACAAAATTTATTACATATACTCATAAATTGTTTTTCAAATTTTGTGAATAAAAGGAATCAAACACATGAATTACAGACTTTTAGGAGTAATAAATAACAATTCATCTATTAGAATATTGGTTATAAATCAATATATTATATATAATAACATTATTTTTATGATCAATGTTTTTATTTTATATATAAAATATAAATAATTATTATTTAAAATTATTTTTAAAATATTATTTTGACAATAATAAATGTAATTATATATATTTAATATTATCTAATATGATACAATTCAAATATAAAATATAAATAATTATTATTTGAAATTATCTTTATCTTTTTCTATTTTTATTTTTATTATATTTATAATAAATTTTTTCGACTAATTTTTAAAAAAATTAATTTTATTACATGTGTAATATTATAATTATTTAATATTTTATTGAAGCGGAGTTGAAATCTTCTCCTCTATCAGACACACTAGTTTTTGACTTTTGAACAGATGGATCCAGACTTCATTGGGCAGCTCCAACAAAACGAGGTAATTGGTTTCTCGTGAAGAAAAAACAAAAGAGTAGGAGTTGACATAACGCTGAAGGAAATGACAATCTCCAATAAGTCTAACTGTTGGTGTTCCCATATAGAAAGATCCCATTATTGATGTGATCTCGTCTAAAAATATTTTGGGTATCTATTTTTAGGTCAGTCAATATTTTTAATTATTCGGAATTCAATTGTTGTGGGAACACGAGCGATATACGATGTTAGACCCACAATGTGTGAGCTTGAGTCCTCGGGAGAGCGAAAGTCTACCTTGGTTTCCACTATAATAATCAAAAGTTACAAGTACATTCAAAGGATAATGATAATTTGAACGAAAGCGACCCGGAAAACAATCAAATCCACTATGTTACTTTCAAAAAGGACTCAGTCGCGAGTTTATGACGAAAACTCACGACTATGTACGAAATGTCGCGAACAACACAAAATCTCGCGACCAGTATCAAAGTCTCGTGCCAACATTCACAATGTCGCGGCTAGGGTTATAAACTCGCCACTGCACGCACAAACTCGCGAATACACTCAAAACCTTACGACTCTTAGCATAATCTTGCGAATTCAGGCAAAAATTCGCGAATCGCAGGATACAGTTAGGTACACACTTTGCATTGAGAAGCGTAATCACAGTCTGAACCCTCTTTTGGTGCGATGAGGTTCATATTTATAGAGAAATCCAGTCCAATTAGTAAACTTCAGCTGAAGAGCTCAATTTCATTTAATTTAGCCCAAAGTACTTAAATAATATCAAATTAAATTGGAATAAAAGACATACCGTCCCAAAGTTTCGGAAATGCATCTCAGTCAAGAATTACTCGGAAATGTCAATGAGAAGATATCGGAAAACCTCAGATACTAATTCATTACCTCCAGATATTGAATATGCAACCAAAAGTATCGCCACAACTTACCGGCGCAATCCTCGGGTGCCAAATTACAAAATACCCTTGGCCACGTTTAGAGCCGAATCTAATAGAAACAGCAATATAGTGGTCGCATGTTGACCCGGGAGGTTCAAATGACGAGAATACCCCTGAAAATATATCGTGACGCAAATATATGAGAATATCGAAAATACCATCTAATCACGTCGGACGAGCTCCCGGGGTGTCATAATACCGAAAATACATCCGGATAATATCATGATTCTTTTAATATTATAATTTGATTAGTTACAAAAAAAATTTCAAATAATTATAATATTACATTTGTAATCAAATTAATTTTTTTAAAAGATAAGTCTACAAAAATTATTTAAATATTTATTATAAATATAATAAAAATAAAAAAAGTAAAAGATAANATGATGGACCGATCTTGAAGTTGGGTGGCTTAGGACGAATCTGGACTGGTGACCGAAGCTTCTTGTCCGCAAGGCTCCCAAGTTGTAGTGACCGCTCTGACGAGTCAGATGCTCCTGCACTTGCCTAGCCCCATGGATGAGTTGTGATTCTCCCAGAACTCATTACGAACTAAAACACTCCCTTCAACGGTATTCAGTCTTTAGGAATGGCCCTTTGTACCTATGAAATCTACTACGATAAAAGGAATGGTAGTCAGCATATCGAAACATAAGATCAGTCCTAATATAAGACGTATTATGAGCAAAGCTTAGCCAACAAAACCTAATGGACTTTATTAGAACCAAGGTTCGGCCGAAGCTCGTAAAAACTCATATTAAACGCAGACTACGCCTATCCAATCAAGTATTGACTCCAAGGACGAAATAAGAGTGACCCACACACAATGTAAAACGACCGATCCAATCAGAATTGATACGAATAAACCAAACTTAATGTCTGGGACCGATGGTTAACTCGTTGTAAGCGTCCCCGATCTTACACTTGGTGATTAAAACAACTTCGTTAACATAAAACTTATTAGTTTATTGAGAAATTGGTTATATTACTTCGTTCTGGCAATTAAAAGAACAAGAATTGAATAAAGAGAATTATATTGAAAATAAGAAGTAAGGCAGATACAAAGTATAAAGAAAATCTAGCTAATCTGCCCCTCTTCTTTATCTTCAATCTCCGGCTCCTGCGGTTCGGTCCGGGCCGCGAGCTGCTTCAGTTCTTCTTCCTGATCGGCCACCTTTTGGTTGACCGCTCTCTCCATCTCTTCAAAGAGATAGAAGAAAGGGCCTTCTTCCAAAACATGTTCTTCCAAAGTTGGAATAACCTGAAACTTGCCATCCTTTTCGAGTGGCTCGATCATCTTCCATCGCTCGTCTGAAGGGGAAAGCCCGAACTGATGAATAACTTGATCTCGCATGTTATCCAAATAATTAGCAGTATAAACCCCATGTATGTTATCCGCTAAAGCGAATAACAAAGGGGACCGAGCGAAACCCCGAACCGCTTCCGGGACCGAACCTTCGGTCGAAGTGCGGGCCCTTGTCAACTCCTCTTCCAAGGCCGTCTTCTCTTCTTGGGCCTGAAGGAGAAGCTCGTTCAGCTTGTTCCTCTTCTCCTGGGCCCGACCTTGGACTTCGTTGATTTCATCTTCTTTGGCCCGCAGCTTGGCCTCCAGGTCGGCAATTCGCCCTTGAGTTGTTTGTCCTGTCTTCTCCAGCTCAGAGACTTTATCGGCTAAGAGCGAGACCTCCGTCCCGGCCCTTAGAACCTCATTGTCCAGTGGGTCACGGTCCTCCCATATCGTGACCAACTCACCATGCTTGATCTCAACTTGCATTTTGGCAATGTCAAGTTGATCTTGGACTTGTTGGGATACAACACTACCACCCTGGTTCTTCTCCACGGTGATAGCATTTGTGAAGGCTTTCCTCAACATCTGCATAAGATAACACATTTTTAAAGATGAAACTTCGGGCCTTCATGTTAAGTAAAAGATACCTTAGTTTTGAGGTCGAGGAAGGCTTCCATAATTTCTTCCACAGACACGTCCGCCTGGACGTTCTCTGGGTTCTGCTCTCCGTAAAGGCGGAAGTCCTTTAGGAAAGCACTCCTCCAGGAGGTTAGTTTCCTCCCCTTGCTGAACCTGTCCAGCAGGCCCAGAGCAACTCCCCAGTCGGAGTTAGACTTCGGGCCCGATGCAGGCTCCTTCAAAACGATCCCCTTAGTGAGGACCGGAGCACTATCCCCCCTTCTTAGCCTTTTCAGCTCCTACGGTTCTTCCGCTTCGGTCGCCCTTTTCCCTTTTCCTAAAGGGACCGGCGGTAGGGAGACGTTCGCCTTAAGCTGAGGACCGGGGCGAACCTTCTCCACGGGAACGGCTCCCTACAGCAATAAAGCAATAGCTTTAGTACTAATAGAGGAGGCATTTCCGATTTGATAGAGGCTGGATAAGCTCAAAGAACGAATCCGAGCCCTTATCACCTCCTCTACCACTCCAAATACTCGAAATGTAGGCCCTTCTCCAGTTGAAGGCTGCCCTGTGCAGCGAAGGGTCAATGTGCCTGCGCCGGTTGTTTGGATCAGGGGGTTCCCAGACCCCGAAGGGACCAGCGTACCCCCTGTTGTTGATTCACTCCCCTCAGCGCTACCCGATGCTTCGAGTTGTCCTTCAGAAGGGCGGACCGAAGCAGCTGCCTTGCGTTTGAAACGAGAGCTAGGCATTGTCTCAGTCGAATCTGAAAAACAAATACATAAGGATCAGGAAAGTATAAACTAAAAACATTACTTCATACCCGATCCTTCTGATGGATCTGTACTAGAAAACATTCCCTTCGGGGCTGGGGCTCCGGCCCTACCCACAACACCTATTTCTATTAATCTTTTCTCCCGAAGTAGATCTATTCGCTTAAGGCGTGCTTCGGGAGGGGGGAACATCGCAAGCGTATTTGCGGTGTCCGTACGGGAAGGGTTGAACCTACTTCGGTCCAACTGACCTATGCGTGGGTGAGTTAGGCGCGACCATACCTTCAACAGATCCTCTTTTGGGACTGTTATGCACACATAACAGGCCTCCCACGCATGGAGAAACTCTTCTTTATATACAATAGTGCACTCTTTGGTGCGCACCGCTATATAATACAATTTGCGGCAGCCTAACAGACCTTTCCCCTTTCGGGATCCTACCAAGAACAGATTAAAGAAATGTTCTAGGGTCGGGGCCCGATTATGTTGGTAACAATAAAAATGAATGCTACTATATACACATAACTGCCCGGGAATAACGCAAAAGTGGGCCAGTAGATTTCTTTAAGCACGGCCGCTACAAAGGGATGTAGCGGAAAACGAAGCTCGCACATTAAAGAGGCGTAACTAACCGGAATAGCATATGCCGGCACATTCATTTCCGCCGGAAGGAAACATGGAATATCTTCCCATCTCTTCCAGATAGAATAATGTGCCGGAATTGAAATTCTAGAGCTAAACTCCTCAATATCCAACTCAGACATAGAAGGATATCGCATTTTGTGAGGAGCAATAAGTGTATACCTTAAGGAAAGTGGATTGAAAGGGGTTGAACGTGAAATCGATTGAGGGCACAGAGGGCTTGCTGCAGTTTTTCCTTCACGATAATGACGATGAGGAGAAACAGTGCTCAAAATCCCGATTTAAATATTAATCTCCCAGCCAATGATGAGCCGCTACGTAATACTGCCCAAGAGAGTGACATTACAAAGCGCACTCATCACACCTCTTGAACTATCGAATGTGAAGAGGCGCAGATCGGGATATTAATATTTAAAGAATAACAAAGATAAAACTATAACTTAAATATACGTTATTTAGTTTTAAACGCAATTAACTCCCA
This sequence comes from Utricularia reniformis, assembly GCA_009725065.1. NCBI lineage: Eukaryota > Viridiplantae > Streptophyta > Magnoliopsida > Lamiales > Lentibulariaceae > Utricularia > Utricularia reniformis. Next base: position 232,280 of record RWGZ01000993.1, on the reverse strand, counting down.
CACTAAGGGAAAGATCGATCCCCTGGACGCTTACTACCTACAGGTACGGTCCCATGTTCTCATGAATGTGCAAACATCATGTGATCGGCCTTGTATCACCTCTACGATGGCAATCAAGCCCGAGGGGCTAGTGATGTGAACTTTAGGACCGGGTACCTTGTGATGGGTAAGGCCCATTAACTATTGGGCTAATTCAAATGGTGGAAACGAATTCTTGCAGCCCATTTGTACACTTAAGGAAAAGCGGCCCGATGTTTAACGAGAGGACCGAAGATTACCTTAGGCGAAATAAAAAGTTTTCTGGTAACTGGCTCATTGGTTCGGTCCGAACGGTTACAAACTCACATTTTCGACGCCTCGGGCCTCCACACGTTTACCACGCCTCGGGCCCGATCACGCAGACCACGCCTCGGTCCCAACCACGTTTTACATCCCGCGATAAAAACCTCTAACAAATCTGTCAGAGGCGGTTACAGAGCGTGATTTACACACGCCGTTAACTCTATAAATACTGGGCGCGACGACGGAAATAGCATGACCTTTTGGACGCGTAAGAACATGCCGTTACCTTGCTGGTGTTCTTACTGCTTTCTTTACCTTGTCATTTTCATTAAGCCTCTGTTGTATTCGTTATGAATTATTTGATTAGTGAACAGGCTAAGAGTATAATCTACTCTTAGTCAAGTGGTTTTCACCCCAATTCCTGGGGTTTCCACTATGCATCACCGTGCCACCGTTTATTTCCAATTTTTAATCGTCTTCCACAACAAAAACAAATCAGTACCGAGTTCGTTTGCTAAACGAACCGGACGACTGTTGGTACCCCATAAAAAGGGACCATAACAATTATATATGTTGTTTAGGAATTTAATATTTATATGATGTTTAGTTGTTAATAGACATATGTTGTTTAGGATTTTAATATTTATGTGATATTTAGTTGTTAATATTGTTGTTTAATATGTTTAGAGATATGTTGTTTATGAATTTAATAGTTATATGATGTTTAGTTGTTAATAGACATATGTTGTTTAGGAATTTAATATTTATATGATGTTTAGGGGGTACCAACAGTCGTCCGGTTCGTTTAGCAAACGAACTCGGTTCTGATTTGTTTTTGTTGTGGAAGACGATTAAAAACTGGAAATAAACGGTGGCACGGCGATGTATAGTGGAAACTCCAGGAATTGGGGTGAAAACCACTTGACTAAGAGTAGATTATACTCTTAGCCTGTTCACTAATCAAATAATTCATAACGAATACAACAGAGGCTTAATGAAAATGACAAGGTAAAGAAAACACTAAGAACTCTGGCAGGGTAACGACCTGTTCTTACGCGTCCAAAAGGTCCTGCTATTTCCATCGTCGCGCCCTGTATTTATAGAGTTAACTGTGTGTGTAAATCACGCTCTGTAACCGCCTCTGATAGATTTGTTAGAGGTTGTTATCGCGGGATGTAAAACAAGGTTGGGACCGAGGTGTGGTCTGCGTGATCGGGCCCGAGGCGTGGTAAACGTGTGGAGGCCCGAAGCGTGGAAAACGTGAGTCTGTAACTGTTCGGACCGAACCAAGGAGCCAGTTACCAGAAAACTCTTTATTTCGCCTAAGGTAATCTTCGGTCCTCTCGTTAAACATCGGGCCGCTTTTCCTTAAGTGTACAAATGGGCTGCAAGAATTCGTTTCCACCATTTGAATTAGCCCAATAGTTATTGGGCCTTACCCATCACAAGGTACCCGGTCCTAAAGTTCACATCAGTTGTTAATAGATATATGTTGTTTAGGAATTTAATATTTATATGATGTTTAGTTGTTAATAGACATATGTTGTTTAGGAATTTAATATTTATATGATGTTTAGTTGTTAATATTGTTGTTTAATATGTTTAGAGATATGTTGTTTAGGAATTTAATATTTATATGATGTTAGTTGTTAATATTTTTGTTTAATATGTTTAGAGATATGTCCTTTATGATTTTAATATTTACGCAGATATGGATCGTCGTCGTCGTGCTCGTGTACCTGCAACGTTGTCATTATTGTATTGTCAGGAACAGCATATTAGCGCGGATATTATGCGAGGTGAACCAGGTACCTTGGCCCAATTCAAACACGGAGAGTATTACCTGAACAACATGGGCGATGTAGATGACAGAGTTATCGGGATGTTGATTGAGTGGAGATTCTATGGTGTACTTAAGACCGTACGCCTGAAATTAGATACTCACCTTATGACTGCACTTGTTGAGCGCTGGAGGCCAGAAACACATACATTTTTCTACCGTCTGGTGAGGCTACCATTACACTTGAGAATGTGTCGATGATTTGGGGGTTACCTATTAGGGGTGCTTGTATTACCGGTATACGAACCAATAGAAGTGATCATGATTGGATTCACTTCTGCACACAGACTTTCGGTTGGTCTCCTAGTACCAAAGTGTTTGCTGAGCTGTAATTCAAAATAAAACAATTGGGAGAGTTTGTTATTGCTCGGGTGACTGCGGATTTAGAATCCGATGAGGAGGTCATTCAGCTAGCCCGTGCTATATCTTTGTTGCTCGTAGTAACCGTTATGTTACCTGATACTAACGGTGATCGGGCTAAGTTATCATTGATGGATTTTTTTGGTGACGTTAATGAGTTCACTTATTTAAGTTGGGGGTCCGCTGTACTCGCAAACTTGTATCGCGAGTTATGCAGATGGGCGTTGGGCGGAGTGACGCTGGGTGGAGCCTTTTGGCTTTTTCGGGTAATTTTTTAAAAATCACATTTTTCATTCGAAGACCTATGTCACATTTTAAAAATCACGTTTTTTAATGGCTTCACAAATGTAGATTTGGGCATGAATCTCTATGTGGGAGAACTTCGAAGACCACTTGTGCGGTGAATTAGAAGGGGTCAACGAAGATACATACTTTGCATGGTACACGTCACATGGGGTGATGCATCTAGCGGTCAGGTCGGATGAAACGAACAGGTGGAGAGGGGGGTTCGCTGAGCCAATGACTCACGTGGTAAACGTCACAATGTTATTTCTTTTTGTAAGTAATTTACATACTAATTTGTTTGTATATTTAGGAGAATGAAGTGGGCGACATAGCTGAGCACAGTATGCAGGGTAATGTGGAAGCATCACAAAGATTACGGGATGTGGGAGCGTTCACATATTCACAGGTGTACGGGCACTGGCCGTCACCGCACTACACATCTCCCGGTAGCGGATTTTCTCCTCCACCTCATAACAGTACGAGACAGACTTCGAACCCAACGCAGTCGTTCCCAACAGCTCCACAGTACTTCTACCGGGCAGAGTTCTTGGATGCCTCCGTATACCACACCGCAAAATGATCCCCGACCCGGTCCAAGTGAGCCACCACCAGTGCGTCGAGGTCGTCGTCCATGCAGAACATACAGAGAACATCCTAGTTAGCCAGAACCATATGATGATAATATAAACTTTGATTTCCTTGATTAAACATTTTCACATTTCATTATAACAATTTGTTAAAATTGTAACTTTATTTATCACCTTTACAAATATAAATTTTTCACAAGTATAAATAAATGTTTAATTATCGAGATCTATGTCAGTTTGTATTCTTGTTGTTCGTCTTCGTCCAGCTCTTCTCTTTTTTGAACGGGAATGGTCATGCCATAGAATCCATCCAGGGTTAGTTCACGCTTACTCAGGCCGTAAAGAGTTTATGAGCGCATGCTCATTCGTAGCTCTAAGAATATCAAGGGTCGAGTTGCGTATGAACATATTATCAGGTTCACAACGAATTCTTTTTGCAGCTCTAATCGCGTGTGAGCAAGGAACCCTGTAAGTGTGTCATTTCGAACATGTGCATGTCTGTCTTTGCAGATCAACAGTGTGTATGTATGAGGCACTGCTTCTTCCGCTTTCCATCTCAATTTCGGCTACGAGCCGATCACTGTCCCACATTTTTATGGTGTGGTGGTCAGCTTTTCTCTTTGCCCGACGGTAGAAGTTTTGTGCTGCAGTCGTGAGCACATCCGCGTTCCTCACCATGCCAGCAATTTCACGCCTCCGCTGGATAAATGTTTGGTTCGCTTGATAGAAGGTGGTCATCACAATCTTACAAATAGGTAGCCGACGAGCAGCCTTCAAAGCTCCATTAATCGCTTCTACCTTATTAGTAGTTAGCGTTCCATACCGCTTCCCCAAGTCGTGGGTCAGCGTCCACTTCATTTTATCCTTCGCTTCTAACCATTCCCATGCATCATGGTTTATATTCCGTATCTCCATCATGTTATGTTGCCGTTTATACTCCTTAGACCGCGCTCCTGCTCTGTACGCAATTGTTTTTAACTCGGTGCTCTTGAATGCACTATATAAGTTGGAGCAAAAATGTCGAAGACACCATCGATGGTGTAAGTGTCCATTTTGGAAAGCTTCCAACTCATTCACTGCTTCCAAAATACCCGCAGCTCTATCGGAGATGACACATGTTTCGCGATCTCCAATTACATAACGATCGAGGTGTTCCAAAAACCATTTCCAAGCTCTGCAACTTTCAGAATCTACCAAAGCGAATGCAACAGGGATTACATGACCTCCACCATCGCGTCCAACAGCCACAAGCAATTTATGGTTATACCTGCCAGGATAAATAATATTCCTTTAATTATTCCAACGAATACCTATGACCATAACACTTAAATGACCAAGTTACGCATACCTGGAGTACAAGTGGGTTCCATCAACAGAAAGAACCGGATCACAGAACTGATAAGCGTTTATGCTGGCTCTAAAAGACCAAAACACATAGTAAATCATGTAGTTTGGGGAGCCAAGCGTTGTCTCGTATAGGTTCCATCGGACAATAGTACCATCATTCATAGCAATCAACTCATGAAACAACGACGGCAATTTCTTCATCGAAGATTCCCATGAGCCGTAAACCATTTCGAAGCCACGCTGCAAAGCGTACCAAGCATGCTCGTACTTTATTGACAACCTATATTTCACGCTAATATGTGTCCGCACCGTTTGCACTTTAATGTCTATGAGACAATATAAAAAAATCTTAGAAATGTTAAGTAAAACAATTAAAACCGATAAACCATCGTACCGTTATCATTCCTAATGAATGGCTTCATCTCATAAGCAATAAAATTCCGAGACAGGTTCCTATGACCTTCCTCCAGTAGAACGTTGTCACATGTGTGCCCGTAGTCGTAAACAGAAATTTGCCAAACGCGGTCACGAGCCGCACAAATGGCTCGTATATGAAACGGACATGTGTCACCCACACATTTGATCACCCACTTCTGTGAAGTGCTTTCGATTACTCTATATTGCCACCGTCTGCGGATATGAAAATGTGCAATGCAGTACTGCAAGTGGAACTTATCTTTGAACTTCATCCTGACAGCTAGATGAGGTTCGTCAACGTCGTACTTAGTGTAACGACGTTTAGATGTGGGTATATCATTTCCGCCCACGTCAAATGGCGTTGCTAAATGAATGAACCTCATGTCGATTTCCTCAGATGAGCATTGTAGTCGGCGAACTAAACCACTACCAGTATGCACATTTCTGGCTGGCTGTACATCATCATCGGATTCAAGATTCTCTGTTTCAACTTCTTCTTCAACCACGATTTCCGGTTCTGGATCATCTTCTGAAATATCATCGTTCTCCTCCAGCGGCACTATATCAAATATACATTCATAATAAATATTACAAAATGCTTCTAACAATTAGGAAGTACTCTACCTTGCGAGGTTGAAGGATTCTCATTGGGGAATGCATTATCGGTATTCCATAAGTTAAAACTACTTAAATTGTGAATGCTATTGTAGTCTGGGTAACTCCACCCAGCTTCAGGATTCTCACCGGATGATGTCGATGGTGCAGGAACGTTAAGATCAAAATTAGACCACGAATTATGATAGGGATCCATCAAAAAACAAATGATACCGTGAAAATGCAACTAAACCTTCGTGAGATCTATTCAGAATTGAAGTCGATTACTCTTGAAGTAGTGAATTNATTGGTCGAATCAATTGATTGTATCAGTTTAAATCGATTTTTAAAAGTATATATATTCACAATATTAATATATTATTTAATAATATAATTAATTTAAAACCATAATTTTTTTCAAATTTAATTGTAAATGAATCTAAAATATGTTTTTTCTCTATTTTATTAAATATTTGACTAAATATGGGCCAATTCAAAATTTGGCCAAATATGCTCAATTTTATTTCGTCAAATTGGTTTTGACCTAATTTAACATTTAGATCGATATTGAACCAGCTTTTTACTGACGTACTTCAGTTCTGAAATGAGATAATTTTTCAGAGTTGATCGAGTTGGTGTTAGTATCAGTTCACGATAGGACCGATGTGAACATGTTTCAAAAATAATACTTCAATGTTACAACAAATATTATTTGGATTGAATGTTTTGGCTGTGCTATTCTTTTCCACTGGAGAGATTGGGCTTCATTTTCTATTTAGAGTTTCGTTGGATGTAGTAGAAAGAGAAGGTTGGATGCGTTTCCAATGGCGGATTCAAGAAATCCACGGCAGGTGAGGCATTGCTGAAATATTGATTTATCTTCTTCTTCTTCTTATGAAAGCAGTTACACTTTTATTGTATGTGTTAAAGAATCTGATTTATCTGCTTTTCTTCATGAAATTGCTGGGAATCATCATTTCCGCCCAAATTGGACTACCTGGGAATTATTATACTCATATTTTCCTGTGTGTACTACAAAACGAATCATTTTATCAAGTTTACCTGTTAAATTTTAAACAAATGAAGAGAAGGCTTATGATTTTCCAAAATATTTTCCCTTTTTATTTTGATGATGAGCACAAAAAATGGCTGCATTTTTTCAGGTAATTCCCACGACGATTAATTAACTAATGTTTTGCAACAGATCTGGACCCCTTACAAAGTTATGTGGGGAGCAAACTGAAGCTACACACAAAGTTTTTCAGGTTCTAATCTCAACTCACCTAAACTAATTTTTCAAAATATTTATCGTGAATTGATTGTGATTTAAAAAACTATTTTTGAAACAATATTATAGTGATCGTGACGTTATAAAATGATTTTTGTGACCATATTTTTAAATAATTGTTTATAACTTAAAAATTATATTTCATATTATTTTATGATAAATTAGTCATGTCAAAACTACATTTTTAAATTGTTATATATATTTTTATAGTTTGAACATGTAACTATATAATATAAAAAGTTATTGATCAAAATTATTTTTTTTAAAAAATAAACCATAATTTACCAAGGGTAAAATTGACATTTGTCAAGTGCGTTCTGGTGGTTGTTGGGTTAAACCAACTATGAACTTACCGTTGTTTTCTGCGATTGAACGAACGCAGTTATTAGTGATGTTTGGTTAAAATACATTACAACTACAATACATTCACCATACAGGGCGGTGGACTGTGAAGCAGCTTATTCTCGATTGAAGCAGCTTGTTTGTTCATTGGTTCATGATAATATTGTATATTGTCATTTGTTCTTGATAATATATGTGATAGTATTATTGGGCCCTTGCTGGGCTATCGATGGTGGACTCTTTTTTTGTAACTGATTACAACTGGGTCGTGCGGTTAAACCCACTTGTATAAATACTATATTTTCGCTTGAGTTACTAGGACACTTACACGACACTTACGCTCTGCACCTAGGGTTTGCGATTTCTTGAGTTCTTTGTGCTGCTCTTGCGATTACGTTGTGTTTGTGCCTCTTTTCGTGATAATCTTGAGGCACACTACCTACTGGTTTTGGATCTTGTTAATGCGTAGTTTTTTTAAATGTTTTCCTTTGAAATCTGAGGCTTGCCGCTTGCGTAGTTTCTTAAACGTTTTTTTGTTTTTTCTGTGAGACTACTTAAGAAATGTATGTGACGTTATAGTCTGAGTACATTTGATCACTGTTAGCGAAACTGTGTGAATTTCTGTGCTTCTGGTCGTTGATCTAAAAGATTCTGAGAATCTTGATACCACAATTATTTTCTATTCGGGATAAGACTAACATTTGAGGTTAGTCCAGTATCACTTTCATAGTTAGTACTGATAATTTTCGTGAAGTGTGTAAGAACAATATTGCTCTAAGTGTGCGGGTGATATCAACATACAAAAGGCGGGGTCGGAATTGGAGTTGTTGTTCTCGTGAACATACGAGAACTAAACTGAGTATTCATAACTCTACTTTACTTACTGCGTTATTGTGTGATTACGTGATTAATTGTTTACGAAACTTCTTGCTTGTAAAACGTTTCAGTTTGCTAATTAGTAATATTATCGTAGGGCAAAATAGTGGATTGTCGAGATGATCGATTTTAAGATAAGAATCGGGATCGGATACCACTCTAAAAATCTGTGTGTTTTTTATTGCTTTAAGAATACTAGAACTAATAGGATTAATAAAAAACAACAGACTGAGTTTCCAAACAATACCAATAATGTTATCTTCAATCATGTCTGTCCGGAAACTTAATTCTCTATCTCCACATCAGCTTCTCTCTTTACACATCATCATTCTTTATTTATATAAATAATTTTTCTTTCATCGCTACAACAATGTGCGAATACCTATAATTTTTAACTTATATTTTTTTATATTATTATTTTTTATGTATGATGAGGGCTCCGGGACCAGGGACCCTCTATTGGGTTAGGCCCAATCTAAGAGGCTAGCCCGAATGATTAAAGACGAATTAAGGCGGCCCAAGATCGTCATTTTGGCCCATTTGGATTTACTGGCCCGAAGATCCATTAAGAAGTCAGGACCGAAGATGGAGTTTGTCGTAAAAAAGAATGCATACGGACCGACCTAATGGATCGCTCTAAACGGTTACAGTCACGCGTTCTAAACCTCGGGTCTCTCCACGTGTTCCACGCTTCGGGCCTTGTCACATTTTCTACGCATCGGTCCCAGCCATGTTTTACAGCGTGCGATAATGACGTTCAACAGAATTGTCAGAGGCGGTTACAGGGCGTGGATCTCAAACGCCATCAGCCTTATAAATACAGAACTTGACGATGGAATTAGCAAGACCTTTTGGATGCGAAGAATAGGTCGTTACTCTGTTGGGATTATTCTAATCGCTTTCTTATCCTCGTTATCTTCATAAGCCGTTGCTCTTCCTGTATTTGAACATTTTACTTGATTAGTGAATCGACTGAGAGCATTCATTGCTCTTGGTCAAGTGGTTTTTTCCCGATTTCACGGGGTTTTCCACTATAAATTGACATGCCGCATTACTGTTTTCAGTTTCTTAATCGTTCTCCAACCAAAAACATATCAAAACCGAGTTCGTTTCTTAACGAACCGAAAGACTGTTGCTACCCCTAAAAAGAGACCATAACACACATCAAATTTAGACAATAAGAATAAATTGACATATAACTCGAGCATTATCGAATCTATTAAAGCAAGTCTTTAATAGCAAGTCTGATAAGATATATTCTACTTGAACGAGTATCGAAGTAAAAATATTTTAATTTATAAGATAAATTATATCATATTAATTGAGTTGATAACACTTTAATAAGTTTCACTTCTCTTATGCATTTGTTATAGTATTAAGTATATGTTGTTTGACCTCATTGAATCCTTAATAAATTCACAAGATTTCATCATGAGATATGTTCCATTAGAAAAAAAAATTGTTTAATTAGCTTCCCAACTTACGAGTTGTGTAACCAACTTACGAAATTTCAAGTTGGCAATTAAAGTTATTAATATCGTTTATTTTTTACCATTGACATTTGAGTTATAATACTTTTACATTCGAGTTATAATACGAAACAATGTTTTCATTTTTATCTTAAAATAAATTTTAAATTATTTATTTATGTACATTTTTATTAAATTAAATAAAGATTGTATCAAAATTCAAGAATCCATCGTATGGTAATGATAATGCGATACATGGAGAACATGATTATATTTTAACATCAATTTTTTTGAAATTGATCTGAATTCATAATTTTGGGCTGTTAAACCAACTGACACTAATTTTTTGTAATATTAAATTAATTAAAATATATTTGTTTTTTCAGCTTGGGTGCGAAAAACCAGGACTCCGACCCGAAAACTTGATACCGGTTGATAGCAAATAAAATACTGTTATCGTCATGTGTTTAATGTATCGATATACCGGTGATATGTCGATCGATATAAAGATAATCTTTAAAATATAAATTTTCGTTTTAAATTTTGAATCAAAAAATTATTTTTTTGTATATAGTCCAAAATTTTCTGTAATTTAAAAGATTGATTTAAACAATAATTATTATATTTTTTGAATTTAATTGTACTTGGTAATTTTGAATTAAATTTGATAATATATTAAATTGAATTTGTTTTAATTGGATGATTAAATTTGATTTTTAAACAAATTTGAATGATTAAAATGAAATTTTTAATTATAATTCATAAACTATAATTTTGGGTTGGGCCTACCGATAATGTACGATGGCCCACATCGTAATTGTTAAGTTACGCCAGCTGCACTGCACCTCAAATTATTGTTGCCAGAAAATAGGTGTCTACATGTATTCTATAACCTATTCGTTCATCATTTTTTTTTATTCGATCCAATCGATGTGGATCAGAAAAATGGTGATCCGTATCTGATCTGCAATAGTAGATCGGTTTACGGACCAATTTGTGGATATCCGAATATTTATTTTTAAATTATAATTTATTATAAGAAATTACAATTAATCACAAAAAATTACTTATTTAATAAATATAAAAATTATAAAACAATTAAAAAACGCATGTTCGGAATTTTTAAATATCTATAAAATAAAACTTGAATTCAATATAAGAATTGAATTAAAACAAATATATGTAAATGATAAATTATTTTTTTCTTTTAAGTGGACGAATCTGCAAAAAATAAACAAAATTTATTTAGATCTTCGTAATCAGAGTCTATAAAAATAAAATCAATTATAAAACTAATTTCATTTTAAATGATAATATAAAATATTCTAAGAATTATCTAGCTTACTTGAAATATATAAATTTCAAAAATCAATTTTGATGTTGATTAATTGATGTTCTTCCATATCGATTATTTCTGCAAAATATGAATAAAATATAAAAATATTAATATTAACAAAATAAAATAATTAAGATAACAATTTATAATAAAGAAAAATATATTAACATGTATAAGGTTTAAACTTTATTATCATGTATAAGGAAATATATCACCATGTATTACCTTATATACTACCATGTATAAGGAAAAATTTGTTACTATCTATATTATATAAAAAATATACTAATGTATTACCTAAATATTGGTTCCTTCACCTCGATTAATCGGATAGTACACCCTTAAACTACCTGTAACGGCGGACAAGAGCGTATGGAAATACGCCCTTGTCCGCCCCCATGTCCGCCACATCGGCGCCCATGGTTACATGGGNTATTATATTGTAATTTAATTTATTATATATTTTTAATTAATATATATATATATAATATAAATTATTTAATTTAGTTTTATTAAAATATATAAACGTAGGATATTTAACAAATACTTTATGAAAACAGCTTATTTTGCAAATTCTCCTCACCCGAGCAAGCCGTATGACTACCTGTAACGGCGGACAAGAGCGTATGGAAATACGCCATTGTCCGCCCCCATGTCCGCCACATCGGCGCCCATGGTTACATGGACGCTGATTCCACCGCGGAGAAATACGTTCCGCGGGCAAGAGCTTGTCAGCCTCCTTGTCCGCGGAGAAGAATTTTTTATTTATTTTTATTAATTTAAAATATTTTAGTTTAATATATATATAATAAAATATTAGTTTTATTAATTATTAATTTATTTTTATAATTTAAATATGTAACTTCGTAAATAAATATTTAAAAAATTATTACTTTTATGTTGATACGATAAATACATAACTTTATGTGAAATTCGATCCTTTCGAAATAACGATATTAAAAACGTGTACGAATCAATATAAAGAAATACAATTGAAACAANCAGGATCAATTTCACTTCCCAGTTTCTTATTATTCATTGAATCATCCTTAGTCGTATTCCCCAATTGAGGAACAGAGCCCGCTGCCAATTTCTTCAAATCTCCGTTCCGAGTTTGATTTTGCGCAATAACAGTACGGTTTTGGATACCCAGAGAAGAATCAGTTGAGTTTGAAGGGAAGAAAAAAGCGATAACTGAAGAAAAATGAGATCTGTAAGAGAAAAGGGATGAACCAGAAGCATGATCTGGTGTAAATATGTTAGTAAACCAAGGAGAAGAAGAGTTTGAAGAAGGAAAAAAAGCGATGAAGAATGTGAAGGAGATGAATACAAGAAGAAAAGCATAAGCGAAAGTTAGTTTTCTTCGTGTTCTGAAACCAGAAATGAAGTCTGAAACGAAATTTGTTCTATACTTGGCAACATCTGCCATGTGCCGACAAACCAGTGGGCTGCTAAGAACTTTGCACAGTGCCCAGAAATTGTTGCTTTGAGAGTGAGAGAAAAAAATGAAGACAAAGATGGAGGTGTAAGGAAGGCAGCGGTACTGTCTGAATATGAAAGAAGGAAAAGGAAATGGAGATCACGTTGTTGATGTGAAAATTGTAAAACTAACAATGGAATTAATTAAGTTACTTTTAAACCTAACGGTTAATAATTATTAAAAATTAAAATAATTCAAAATATTTAATCATATTTATATTAGGTTTGTTTGGTACCACGATTAAAAAAAGATGGTCCAATTGTGATTTTTTTAAAGTATGCAAAACACAAGTTTAATTGCGATGTGATAATCGTTAATGATGAGAACTCTAGGATCGGGTACCTTGTGATGGGTAAGACCCATCAACGATTGGGCCAATTCAAATGGCGAAAATGAATCCCTATAGTCCTTTTATACCTCTAATGAAGAGCGGCCCAATATTCAACTGGAAGACCGAAGCTGACCTTGACAAAATAAAACGTTTTCTGTCAGCTGGCACCTGGGTTCGGTCCGAGCGGTTACAACTCACGTTTACCACGCTTCGGGCCTTCCCACGTTTACCACGCTTCGGGCCCGATCACGCAGGTCACGCCTCGGTCCCAGCCTCGTTTTACATCCCGCGATAACAACCTCTAACAAACCTGTCAGAGGCGGTTACGGAGCGTGATTTACACACGCTATGAACTCTATAAATACAGGTCAAGACGATGGAAATAGAGGACCCTTTGGACGCGGAAGAACAGACTGTTACCCTGCCGGTCTTACCGCTTTCTTTACCTTGTCATTTTCATTAGCCTCTCTTGTATTGACTATGAGTTATTTCTTTAGTGAACAGGCTAAGAGCGTAATCTGCTCTTAGTCGAGTGGTTTTCACCCCAATTCCTGGGGTTTTCACTATATATCGCCGTGCACTTAATTTATTTCCAGTTTTTGATCGTCTTCCACATCTAAAATAAATCAGAACCAGTTCGTTTGTGGAACGAACCGGACGACTGTTGGTACCCCTAAAAAGGGACCATAACAGTTAACAAATTGCGATATCATCACAGCTGTTAAAACCAGATGTGGCTTCATCGTTATTTTGAAAAAGACTCATTTACCCTTACTTCTATTAATTATAATATAATTATATTTATTATTATTATTATATATAAGGGTATATTAGTATTTTCACATAAATCACGATTATAATACTGCAATTTTACCAAACATACTTAAAAATTCACGATCATCAAAATCTCACCACATCTCACCACACCTCACCACACCGCAATTTTAAAAAGTTAAACCAAATAAACTCATTATCTAGAATATTACCATTCATACATGTACCAAATTTATCCTTATCAAATTTCATTTTTTATATAAATAAAAATAATATTTATTATTTTTTAGGATCCAACTCAAAAAAACCAAGAATCTGACTATAAAACCTAGTATCGGAAAAATACGAGTAATGCTCGTTATTCGACACACCGTTCGGTATGAAACCATGTTTGTGAACATGACACAATGGTAGTGTGCTTTTTTTAAAACAATATTGATAGATTCTTTTAGGATTCATAAACTTTATTATTATAATAATTATTATGTTATATAATTTATAATTTTACAGTAAATATGATAAATAAACTTTAATTATTAACAAAATAATAACCATAAGATATGATAAATATGTTATGATAAATTGAAAAAAGGCTAAATTACATTCAAATCTAGCATCAAGAAAAATAGCTAAAAACTATATTTTTAAATATGTTTGATAGATTGAACCGAATAGCTTCAGGTAAATCCGTTTGAACCGTTATTCAAATCATAAAAAACCATAAATATTTTAAAATATCATTCTATTTGAATTAAATAAAAAAATTCTCTGACTCAAGGTGGTTCGAAACAATGGTTTAATACATGGATTTAAAAATAGGCTAAAGGTTAACAAAAATTAATTAATTTAACAAGTTTTTCGGTAATGGTGATATAACACCCAATATTTATTTAGTTAATCACTTGTACGGAATTATTTAATTGCAAACCAATGTAATATTCTACAAATAGTCAAAAAACAATTTTTCAATTCCATATATTTCAATTTATTTTATTTCTTTCATTTATGGTAGTTAACTCAACTGCATCCATTCTTCAATTTTCCTCACACATTTCTTTCGGACCAAGTTAGACTTTTCCATTCACTCTAGCTATTGATAGACTTTTCGTTTTGATTTCTTTTTAATTATATTTGTTGTTCATTTGAGAAGTGATTTATGTGCTTTAGACTTTGTTATTAGTCGTTCTATTTGTAAATTATTCTTGAAAGTGATGATATATCTGAATCTAATTGATTTTGGGGAGGCGGTGGAATCGATTAATTATACTCATTTTTTATAAAATTGAATCATATTATATAATAAATTGTTAAAATATCTAAATTTTTATGTTATTCTCAAATTTTAAAATTATTTAATATTATTTTATTTAAAATTTATTATAGGTGCCGTATAGACATAGCCGCATAGGTAGGTGAAGGGAAAGTATCATTAATTTTCTATAATAATAATAATAATAATTAATATATTAATTATCACATTCCCTTTTATAACGCGCTTCTTACTTTTCTTCATGTCATTTTTAAATGTATATATAATAATAAACAAATCATTTCGCCGTTCTATAATCATTTTTAACCTTTTAATTCTACTGTATATTATTTTTTATTAGAAAATTATGACGATAGCCCCGAAATTTAAAATAGTGTAAAGACTATTTCTCAAAGTTTGTAAATTGCATGCTCGAAGTTTCAATATCGTTCAATAATGACATCGAGTGAATAATAACGGTTTTATCTTTTTTCGTATAAATGGTTTTGATAATTTATGTGTTATTTTTATTTTTTTTAAAGTTTTGAGACATATTATATACATATTTTCAATATTAAACCGTCAATTACCAACTATGAATAATTTAAAATATAACCAGAGTTACTGTTAAATATAAACTGTTGAAACTTCAAGGATCAACCACACAATTTTTAAACTTTGAGTGTATATTGTTTACAACTTTAACACATTATATAAATTTCAGAAGCTTTATATACTATTTATAAACTTTTGTTGCCGATGACAAACAACAATCATTTTTTTATTTAATAATATACAATTCAATAGTTATATTATATATTTAAAAATCAGAACAATATTGGTTATTTTCATTATTTAGATATTTAAAGGATATATTATAATTATTATTTTTTATTTCATAATATTTAGCACTTAGAAATTGGAATGTTATTCTATTCGAACGGGTTTGTATTCATTTATGTTATAATTCAAACATAAAATTTTTGTTTGTATATTGTTCATATATTCTAAAATTCGGTTATTCTTGTTCGCATTCGTATTTGTATTCATGTTGATTTGTATTTGAATCTTTTCGTTTTGTTTTGTTTTAATCAGTCCATTCGTGTCTTCGCATAAATAGTGTAAAAATACTCAAATGTAAACGTTCGGGTACATATTCATGTTCATGTTCATTTGAATTTTTATTTAAACTTATTTTGTTATTCAAATAAAATTAATATGAATAAGGAATAAAATGTTTGATTTTTAAAAGTGCTACTCACCAATATGGCTGCCAAGTTGGCAAGTGTAAAAAGAGGTGTCGGTGGTGAGAAATCTCCACCATTAAGTCTTCCACGGTCAAGATGACTCCAGATAAGCCTGGTCCCACTCTCAATTTATTTTTTTAGAGTTATATTATTAAATACAAAAATATACAATTACTGAGTAAATCACTCTGTCATGTGATTGCTTTTTAATTTCATGTGTATTGGTTCTTAAAGTAGGAATAATACACGTAATTATGACGTTTTATATATAACGAATTAAATTAGGTTTTTGAGCCCAACGGAATTTCAACATTAAAAATGTAAATTACACTAATATTCGTGATTGGATACATTAATTATTATTTAATAATAAATATTATAGTAGTTATATTTATTAAGTATTTTACAATGAAAAATAATATAATTCATTTTGAATTTGATTCTAAATTATTATTTATAATACATCCTATTATTCAATTATAATACGTATTCAAATTTATAATTTATTCATAAAGTGCATTATTCGTTCTCCTTCTTCAATTTACACAAATAGTATTTTTAAAATGGTGAAGAACACTTTATGATATACATATAATATGGGGCAACGCGCAAATTTGGTCATCGTAGTTTCCTATTTTGACAATTTTGATCCTCCTATTTTGATAATTGTGGCAGATTAAATCTCTTAACTTTATTTGTGGCAAAATTAGTCCTCCTACTTTGCCACATTTGGTAAATTAAGTCCTCCAAGTTTTATGTTGATGGCAAATTTGGTCCCAGAAGTTTGTAATTTGTAATTTTTCATTTTTATATAATACGGAGACTACTTTTGCCACTACGATCAAACTACATGGACCGGTTTTGTTCGATTTCATTTGGAGAACTAAATATGAAATTTGAGGACCGATTTTGCCAAATGTTCCAAAATAGGAGGATCTATTTTGCCAAATGTCCAAAATTCGAGGACTGAAAATGCCAAAATAAACTTGGAGGACTAAATTTGCCAAAATGATCAAACTACGAGGACAAAAAACGTTATTTTCTCTATAATATACGAAGAAGACACTTAAGAATGATTATATTATAAGAAGAAATTATTATTAGTCAAATTTTCCACAAAATCAATTTTAGTTATTGGAATT